>JAVTVY010035679.1:0-14347 GCA_036873755.1 Hanleya hanleyi | reverse complement strand
GAGACGAGTTGACATTCATTTAAACAACTAATTTTGGAGTGGTCTTGTGGTGCTGCTCTTTGGCTGAGATCCTGAATGACGCACACTGGCATTCCGACCTCAGCGCCGGACCCCTGTGACCTTTGATCAAAGCAAAGCGAATCACTTGATTGGCTGACAGAGTAGGCGACGTCATCAATGAATTATTTACGTTCGAAAAAGCCTTTTGCTAGGGCTCTCGGCAGTAGAAGAGATAGAGGGAGGGAATGGCCTGGTAGCGGGGCTGGAGTCATCAAGGAATCACCTTGTTGATTGCCTGGATATTTTGCCACCATCAGATTCATCAGTAGGTCTATCATGTGTGTTTGGAGACGATGTTGGTGCTATTGGATTTTCTGCATTTTTATCTTTTGCAATCTCTGAAAGAGGCCATTGGGCATGCATTTATGCAGCTCCCAGCAAGCAGCAGATTTCAAGGGATAATGCCCAGAGGTAATAGTGGTATCAAAATCTTCAGAAAAGCTCTAAAAGGGCAATGTTTATGCATTTTAAGAAGCAAACATCGCATTTCAAATACAGACATCTAACACATATGGCCATCTCTGGCTATGAAACAAATTTGCAGTTGGCACCACCGAGTGGATTACCCGTTCAACACGTTTGCAGGACTAAAGCACAAAATTTGCTGGTATACCATGTTGATCAACCTGGATTAGCAAACAATCGGTGGACAAGATGGAAAAAAGGGTAACGTCTTAAAAACGATGCAAATTCTAAGATGGCCATCATTAGCTCATCATAAAGTGTGACCATATGATGTAGCGGTAGCATTTGTAAATTGAGAAAGTATTTGTACTCATCAAGGTTAATTGCAATTATAACAAAAGTCTGGAGGCCGAATATGGTAGATTAAGAGGAAAATTCCATTTCGTCAGATTCATAGCAATAATGACAGAAGAACAAAATTTGGTGGGAAGATACGGATAGGAAAGACGATTGGTAGTCAAGATGAGAATCAATGGAAATATCGCAATATCTCGGAATATTTCCTTAATTGTCCTTCTCCATGTCTTCCGTACGGCCACTGTTTGGCCGCTTACGCTCTTCAAAGAAACATAACAGGATTTACCACTTCATTTGGTTCAAGTAAAAATGAGAAAATAAAATAGCCCCCAAATTATCATCATTATTATTCAGTCGCGGTGACGTCATCACATCACCAGATGAAGGTTTCAATAGATGCTTCAATAAAAAAAAGGGCATGGAGGTACAGGTTGGTACTTTTCAGCTATCTAACCATAATGGAAATATCGGAAGGACCATTTTGGGTTGAAAATACAGAAAGAGGTAGGGTCCGGAAAATGTACTACAACAACCCAAAAACTACCGATATACACCTGGATAGCATTTGCATGCAAATACCCCTTACAAAAAATGAATCGAATCTGTTACCTCAAGATTTACCAGTAAAAATTTTCGAAAGTATCGACAAATAAATTATTACTTTGACGTCATAAAAATTATCATTTTAAACCCCATTAACTTGTTTACAGAAGGCGAATACCTCATATGCAGGTGGTGAACAGTTATAGCTCTCTAGCAACAGGAATAATTAAAATATTCAAGAAATCATACCCCACCCCCCAAATGTGGGTGCACAATGTGATGGGGGGAGGGTTCCGAAAGTGTACCATAACTACCACTACGTTACTAATCTGCAAGTGTTAGCACATGTGGGCAAAATCTACATACAAATACCTCTTCAAAGAGCATTTACCAAAGTTGATACGCCACATGATGCCAGCAGAATCGGAAAAACCAATTGGAAAAGCAGCCGAAATTTCGACAATAAATGCTGCCACGTGTTATTACGTCACAATGATATTATGCAACGGTAATATTAAGGTATGTTAAATTGTGCTAATGGACCAGGCCCTGCCCACAACGTATGTGAAGATTCAGCTCTTCAGCGACAGAAATAACTAATATATCCGAGGAACCATTCCCCTGCCCTCATTCTTTGAGTTCGGAATACGAGCAGGGGTGGGGTTAAGAAAGTGTGTTTTGCTACCGTTAAGCTACCGATCTGCAACGGTTATCACATACGGATAACATCTACATACATGTACCTCTTCGAAAAACATTACTAGAATTTGCCACCTCGAGTGGTACCGATCGGTGAAATTTGGGGTCTTGGCCCATGGACTACTAGTGTGCATTATTCATCGCCAAATGAGAGACCCGTAGAATCGAGGCACAGAATGCGCCTTCTGTGGTAATCTTTGTGATATAATCATCACATTTGCACAGAATGGGTTTGGCCGGAAGTGCCGAAAGGTTGAATGCAGTACTCATTCCCGATTGGATGTTTCAGACCAGATGGTAACGTATCTGGACCATCTATATTGGAAATTTACTTACGGTCTGCCCGAGGAGTGATTTCAAATTGTCGCCTATCCATCGCTCCAATTTATTACCTGTATATGGTAGGATTCTATTGTGGGGTGTTAGTCCCCGAGGCCCCCCCATTTGTACATGTCATTCGACAAATATATATAGGTTATTGTTTTCGTGGGAATTTCAAGCCGTACAGACACGGGCATTACAGGTTAGTTATTGTGGATATTTTTGCATTTACCAGGTTTACCCCATGTTGAGGCGCTTACTCCATCAGGCACCCTCGATACCCATCCGTTAACATCAGATGAGTTATTTGTTTAAGCTGATCTATCATCAGCAGTTCCAGAGCTAGCGTATGTAATTCCGCTTAAGCCGGCGCCAGGGACCGTGTGGATACTTCATATTTTACACATCAACATCTGCAATAAAAATGTGGCTGAGATAGTATCGTATTCTCGGGTCTGAATGTTAGGTGTCGAGGGAAGCCTTCCTGTGGAGTCATATGGTTGCTTTTTAGTCGCCAGACGTCGTCAGTATTTCTCACCTCTTGCATATCGCTCCAATTTATCACCTGTATAGGGTAGGATTCTGCTGGTGGACTTTTGGTCCCAAGGCCCGCTTTCTGTACATGTCATTTTACAAATATATGTAGGTTTATTGTTTTGGTGGGAAATTTAAGCCGTACAACGTCGGGCATTATAGGTTAGTTTTTCTTTGTATTCTTGCATTTACTAGGGTTATCCATGTTGAGGCATTTACTGCAATCACGCGTTCTCGATACTCATCCATTAACATCAGATGAGTTATTTGTTTGAGCTCCCGAGCTAGCGTATGCAATTCCACTTAATACGGTGCTTTGAGCCGAGAGAATACTTATTCACATGAACAGCTGCAATAAAAGCGTGGCTGAGATACTAAGGCTACGTCCGAGAATCCACCGTATTTTTTCCATCTCTTGCCTATCGCCGCAGTTTATTACCTGTATATGGTAGGATTCTGCTGGTGGACTGTTAGTCCCCAAGGCCCACCCTCTGTTCATGTCATTCGACATATACATGTAGGTTTATTGTTGAGGCCTTTCCTACATCCGACGTCCACGATGCTCATCCATTAACATTAGATGAATTATTTTTTTAAGCTGATCTGTCATCACAGCTCCCGAGCTAGCGTATCTAATTCCGCTTAAGCCAGGGCTAGGGGCTATGTTGATACTTCATATTCTCCACTTGAACAGCTACAATAAAGGCGCGGCTGAGATACTAAGGCTATGTCCGAGAATCCAAAATATTCTCGCGTCTGAATCTGAGGTGCCGAGGGAAGCTTTCCTATGGAGTCATATGGTTGCCTTTTGGTCGTCAATTTTCCAACCTCTTGCATATCGTTGCAAACTATCCCTCAAATCTTATTACTGTCCGAACAACAGTTCAGAGTTTGCTAAGTGATTGTATGTATATTTATATGTAGGGACGGCGTCTGCAAACAGTCTGAGTGAAACTCTTGTTCAAGTGTATGCTTTAGTTCGAAACAGAACGTTCAGCCTTTAGACAATCTCTCCAAATATATTTTGTTGATTCAATATTTTTCAACATTATCTTACAGCACCAACTGTGCGCTATACTGGTGAGATTATCAATGGTACTATTTACTTTCCTACGCTGTTGGGCATGGAAATTGCCCGAAAAAGAAAACATCAAAACACAAATTTCTGCATAACCCATCAACCCTACCTGGCCTTGGCGTTTTAGGCCTGCCCAGGCCCCCACCTTATTTTCATTAGGTATTTGTTTTAGGTTTTAGTTTTGTCTAGGGTACTAATCTTCCCACAACGTATATTGAGGTCAAGCCGTATCAGAAAATATGTAACAAATACATGCAAAATATTCTAGAATTGCATCTTTGGTCAGTTTTTTTGCGTCTGACCAATTTGTGCAATTTCGTACGTAAAGAGGGAAAAATTGAAAAAGAAACAACGAAAGTGCGAGTTTTCAGTTTCTCTCGACATCCGATTAAAATCGTAAGAATGTCCTTGAACGACTTCCCATGACAAAATTCCTCTTTTGTCGGTTGTGGTATCGATTTTAAGCTCAAAAGATGAACATTATAATCGCCTTAAACGTACTGCGGTCCAAGTAAGCCGATATTCACTCACTGATGTGAAACTTGAGGCGATAAGGAATGGTTTCATGTAGTTTTCATTCGAGTTTGTAGCGTTGTAATGCAATGCTGAGGAACCAATCCCGACACAGTATTACTTTATCAGAAATGTAATCAATTAACGGTGACGTGAAATGCCCTCAACCTTCGGTAAAAAGGATTAACAGTTCCTTGTAGGCCAGTCCAGATCAGCTGTACTCTGTGATGGGCGTTTATTTAAATATCCATTCTCGGCTCTGTGAGAAAATTAGTGACCTTCCTGAAAATTCCACCTCTCGAGGCTAGACAACCTTCAGAAACTGATTCTATGGTCATTACTGGATGGAATTAAAATTTCAAGTTGCAATCAAGCGTTCCACTGAAGCCGTGGGCATATCACTGAATAAATTATTGCGCTTGTGTTACAATAAAACACAACTTCTATGGTGAATGATATTTTGTGACATGTACATTGTAATTCATTCCCATTTAAATTATCAGCGAGTATGGCGACATCGTCCTCGTCATCCTCCTGCGCCCATAATCTCATCTCTGCCAGTGTTCAAGGAGATGTGTCCTAAGTTTGATAATATTAAGAACAAGTTCAACCCTAGTATTACCAGTACAATAAATCTCGAAGTTCAATAGCGTTACTGAATTGAGTAATGGAATACGTAATTTGAATGCTTCGTTACTGAAACGTCTTATAGTATGTAGTCATCACGTACATATGGTGAAGGATAGAACTGATTACCGCATTCGATTCATGTACGGAGAGAGAGAGAGAGAGATAATTCAGTCGCGTTCAGCAATAGTTTAGCTATTTAGCGACGATCAAACAAAATTCTAAGTATTCAAGTTAATAACTCAGTAAACCAATGCATTAAAAACATGTACATGCATTAAAATTTATACAACAAACCGATCTCTCTCAAATAATCTAAAATACAATCTTCTTTTAATTCACTTTTAATTCAAAGTAGCTGCTCGATTTATGTACGGTATCACTTAAAATATTATCCCTTATTCGAAAATCTGAAGTATGATCCGTAGCGTCATTGTTTTCTCCCTATGCCAAACTGCCAGTCTGTGTCAGGCATAATTGATATTACACTTATAATAGGCACATTGTTCTTGCACATAGCGTGTAGTTTATGATGGTATATATCGTCAAGTTACCCTTTCGATGTTATACTTATAGAAGGCTCATTGTGGTTGCCCTTGGTGTGTAGTTTAGTGTAGCACAAGCTAATCACATATCACTACATCTCGAAAATGGAACGTATTTCTGCAAGGCGCACCACGAGGCAAGTAGGTTATAAAAAAATGCAAAAAAAAGTTGCCAGCTTTCCCAAAGTAAAGGATATATTGCTCGTTCAACTTTCTGTCAACAAATTATTATTTCTATTGCATATGAATTGACCATGACATAAATAGGTTAGACCATTATGGCGTGAACAGGATAGTAACATTTTCCAAAGAGGGGCACTGGACATCTTGAAATAAACATATGGCGTATTGAAGAAAAACGGTCCAATTTGGTAAACCTTCAGTCGGCATCTACATACGTCATGGATGATGTAGAGGACCCAAAATTAAATGCCTAATATTCCATTAAAACGACGTTGGGAACGTGCCACATAAGTACAAAACATAACTCTCTTCGGTTAGAACCTACAAACAGCGCATGTTCCGTTTCAAAGGCACACTCCACTATGACCCTGCCCACAATAGCGAAAAATGACATTTACGACGTGCCTATGACGTATTAGGGGAAATCCACGCCCCCCACGGTTCACTTTCAATCCGACCAAGCAACTTTAGTTTTGCACATGAGCGAACTACTTTTCATATCCACTGCCCATATGAACGGATAAAATCTTTAGATCATTCTTTTTAACGTTAGGTCAACAGTGGTATAATGCGCAATTGAAAAGTAATTGACTTATATTGCTCATAAGCAATTGCTTATAGGCAAACATTTTTCTGGCCCCCACCATGGCTGGGACAACTTCAGATTCCCCCCCTTGGATTTGAGAGAAAAATCTGTGAACGGGAACTGAACTGTTTTGGACTGGTGACCTTGATATAGTGAGGGATGATGACCTAAAATCACTCCTGATGAAGGGACCTAAATATAGAGAGCCGATAAAATTAAACCTGAAGGCGGTCTAAAAATAGTATTGTATACTGTAGTATGTTATTGAGTGGTCGAAGAGAGAAAAAGTTGAACCTACAGTTCGCTGACTGGCTGGACGTCAAGAAGAACAAGTTCGTTGAAACAATCCGCCATATTGACGGTAGTACCCTTCCTCTAGCGAAGCAAGTACTGAGAAACCTCAGTTCATAGGAAGTTCTAGCAAATCTCCAGAGTAAATTCGTTGTAGTCCCAGCAGACAAAGTTCCAAATAATATAATATGCATATGTAAATATTACTATTACCAGGTGCTGGTTAGGGAATTGCGTATAAGCACACCATCGCCGAATACGTCTACTTACTCCCAAACAGCAAGAAATATTTAACAACAATAAAACAAGGAAAGAGTAGAGGGTGTTTGGGGGGTTGAAGGACAACGTTATATGTAATACGCCACAAAATAGTGTTTTTGTTACTTAATAAGTATTGCTCCTTGTTTTTTTACATAATATTTTTGGTTACTTAATAAGTATTGCTCCTTGTTTTCTTACTTATTATATAATGCTCCTTAAAATAGAGCAACACGTCAGTTCTATTTTTAGATCATGAATCATTGGGAAAACCCCTGTTCTATTGTTATTGCCTGCTCCTTTGTTAGTTCTCGACAAGTACAGACGCGTCTATGCAGCACAATAGACAATAAACAATGAGTCAAATGAGAGTTAATAAAGAAGTTGACACTTGTCCACACCTATATAAAGGTTCACGTGTACATCCCTGTTCATTCACCATGGATCAATACGAGAGGACCCTTATCAAGCTGAAAGCGGCATCTATCGCGGCGATATTAGTACTCCTCATCCCTCTCATCGTGCTGTCTGCCTTTCGTACGTCCTGTGTAAAGTGCACACCCTGTATAACATGTTCACCGTGTAATGGTCCCCCAGAAACCACAGTGTCTCCGCCCTGTTTCTATCCCGATACCCGCGTAATAACCACCATTTCGAACAGAACCCTATGCACACCTATGCAGCAAGTAGCCATTGATAATCATATTCGAGCTACTGTTTGCTTATATGCCAAGACGCTGAGGGTGGATCTACGCTATTTCCTCAATGGTAAAGCTTCCATTAAAGGACTCGTCTTAACACATACTCAGTGGACCCTCGTCAAGGACAGTATCCCTAAAATCGACATCGCCATACAGAATGTTCCTGAAAGCCAGCATAATCTTACATCGCTTGATCACTACATTATTGTTAGTAGCAAAGATTCGTTGTCATACTTCCCAGACAATACACCCTATAAATTTCGCGTTGCCTTGAACACGCGTCTCTGTTTAAATGATTCCTGGGTGGTTGGTTTAGCGGAATTATTTATCAACAAGCAACCTCAATTCAAATCCAAGTCGTTGTTACTCGTGACTTGTAATATTTGCGGTGAATCCTTTGTAGGCGAGACTAAACTACCTCTCCTACGGACTGTAGATGTGACGAGTGTTAAATGTGATGATTTTAATCAACGTCACAAAACATTGTTGCAGAAACTTACAAAACAGGGCTATTCCACCAAGCGCCTCCACTCAAAGTTTCTCAAATTTGGCGATACATATCGCATGCTGATAGCAAAATACGAACGTAGCGTGCAAGATCTATGGCGCTACGTTTCGTAGCATGTGTCTAATTCCGCTTAACCCGGGGCTAGGGGCCGTATGAGCCCATGTACTTCAAGATCCTCATGGTACTCATATGAACAGTCACAATCAAAGCGTGACTGAGGTACATCATTTTTAGATGACGACTCTATAACGAATATTATGGATTAAGAATACTGATCAGCGATACGGATTTGATATTTTGGAACATCATGATGTCTTGCCGGCATCATTGAAATTGTTGACCGCTTCTCTCTTGCAGGAAACAAGCCTATGTTTATGTATACTTTTTGTCTTTTTGAATTTGGTGCTAATACTGTTATATGGAAATGGAATAGGTCTTTGGATTATGGACGCGGATATTCTCTAATGGACGACGGCTGGATTATGAATGACGGACTAGACGCTTGTAATCCAAGAAAGCCATTACTAGGGTATATTCTACGCCACATTATCTCCCCATAGTTCAAAATAGTGTCGACGTTCTCGACATCTATATAAAGACCGAAGATAATCTACCAGCAACCCTTCTGAGTGGTCCAATTACGATCACGCTCCACTTGAAAAAACTATGACGAATCGTCATTTGTATGTTCCCGACGTCAAAAAATGGATTCGTTTTTATCAGGAACAAGTTAACTCCTTGTCGTACCCCACATCACAAAGCGGTAGAGGTCTTAGCATCATTCCTATTGAAACTCAAGTGCCACAGAAACGTATAAATGTATCACCTATTACGCTAACAACCCCGTCACAACAAGCTGTTGAACAAGCCAAGTCTGAAATCCGTATAAATAAGATTACAAGCGTCTAGTCCGTCATTCATAATCCAGCCGTCGTCCATTAGAGAATATCCGCGTCCATAATCCAAAGACCTATTCCATTTTCCATATAACAGTATTAGCACCAAATTCAAAAAGACAATCATAGTATACAAAAACATAGGCTTGTTTCCTGCAAGAGAAGCGGTCAACAGTTTTCAATGATGCCGGCAAGACATCATGATGTTCCAAAAATATCAAATCCGTATCGCTGATCAGTATTCTTAATCCATAATATTCGTTATAGAGTCGTCATCTAAAAAAAAGATGTATCTCAGTCACGCTTTGATTGTGACTGTTCATATGAGTACCATGAGGATCTTGAAGTACATGGGTTCATACGGCCCCTAGCCCCGGGTTAAGCGGAATTAGACACAAGTTACGAAACGTAGCGCCATAGATCTTGCACGCTACGTTCGTATTTTGCTATCAGCATGCGATATGTATCGCCAAATTTGAGAAACTTTGAGTGGAGGCGCTTGGTGGAATAGCCCTGTTTTATAAGTTTCTGCAACAATGTTTTGTGACGTTGATTAAAATCATCACATTTAACACAGGATCTAGCAAATGCTACTAAGCGAGATATGTATACGCCATATGCAGGTTCCACTGGAATATTACTATCCAGAAAGGGATAGTTTACGATGTCGAAATTGTAATCATCTCTTTTGTCATAAAGTCGACCTCATCTCCACCCATTATCTCCCAAGGACAGTCCAAACGTATAAAAAGAACATCACCTCCAAAGAAGCGGAAGATTCCATTTTTCTAGCTACACCATGGCGCTCCTTACTGACAAAGGCTTCCACGAAGGTCAAACCGAGACGTTATCTCTTTTTCAATTACCGCCTTCGCAAACAGCGGTGGAAAATCGTTACATCATTGACGTGAGGCCAACATCCCAATTCAACGATGGTGCTCCCGTTGAATTTAAGATATCAGGCCAGGGGTTAGATTATCTCGACCTGAAATCCTGTCGACTCTACGTGAAAGCTAAGGTCGTGCACAGCGATAGTACCCCGTTGATCAAGGACGAAAAATGCGGCCCTATCAATCAACTGCTACAGACCATGTGGTCACAAATTGATGTATCTATGCAAGGTAAACTGGTGACGACCATGGACAATGGTTATCCATACAAAGCCTACCTTCAGACCATTCTGAATTTTGGTGAAGACGCTAAAGAAACGCAACTACAGCTTCAACTGTTTGTAGCTGACGAAGGTATTAATATAGATACCACAAATCCTGCAATAGGTGCAAATGCCGGACTTACAGAGAGACAGAAATTCATCGCCGAGAGTAATGTTTTCGAGATGGAAGGAAACCTCATGCAGGACGTGTTTAAACAACACCGCTTCCTGCTAAACAACGTTCATGTATACGTGAAGTTGTACCGATCGTCGCCCCAGTTCATCTTCATGGCAGAAGCCGAGACTCCAGCCTACAAACTCGTTATTGAGGACAGCAGCCTGAAAGCTTACAAAATACGCGTCAACCCTGGTGTCATACTCGGACACGCCAAAGCTCTCGAAGACAGTTCCGCGTTTTATCCCTACCAGAGCACGCAGGTTAAGATGATGTCCATAGCCGCTGGACAGACCCTCTTCCGCTGGGACAACATGTTCCAGTCCGTTTATCCCAGCAAACTGATCGTTGGTTTCGTATCTTCCAAGGCCGTGGGAGGGGACTATAAAAAGAATCCTCTGAACATTCACCACTTTAAGCTGACAAATCTGGCGGTAAACATAGATGGTGTCACTTCCCCGGGTCATCAAATAAGAACGAGGTATGATACCGATCCTTTCACCTCGCAGTTCACATCGGCCTACCTCGCCTTATTCGACGTTATAGGTCAATACGGAGAAAACTTTGGAAATGCTATAACCTTGTTGGAGTATCACAACGGCTACACGCTATACACCTTCAACTTGGACCCTACCTTAGCCTCGAAAGACCACCTGCAGCTGTTGAAACAAGGTAACCTTAGACTGGAAGCGGTCTTCGGAGAACCACTTCCTGAAACCGTGAGCTGTATCACCTACGCGGAGTTCCCAGCCCTGATAGAGGTTGATAAGTCCCGGAACGTCATAGTCAATGCACCATGAATACCAACGAGCTACTCTGCATTATTCGCGCCGATCGCACGCTGCACGCTCGCATCCGCGGGGTGTACCCGGCGGATAAGATTCCAAGCCACGTGTCTCTGACACCGGCTGCATATATCGTAAACACAGACCCGTCTACTCTTCCCGGTGAACATTGGGTAGTATTCTACTTTTTCCAAGACAGAGGCACATTTTTTGATTCCTTGGGTAAATTACCAGAGCATTACGGCCATCGCTTCGCTTCATTTCTCAAAAACAATTGTAAAACTATTTCATATAATGACAGAGTGCTTCAAGGAGATCAATCATTGACCTGCGGTCACTATTGTATATACGTGTTACTCCAGTTAACACGAGGTGTATCTCTTTCCAGCATCCTGACGGATTTCCATCAAAACCATTGTCATAATGATTGTTATGTATATAGATTTGTAACGCGACATTTCTCATATTGTATTTCCAACACACTTCAAATGTATTGTAGCTGTTAATTCTTTCAATAAATTGGTTTCTTAAACCGCACCTCTACCGTTTTTTAATTTTGATATAAAGTGCGAAGGTGAATATAAAAGAGATGATCTTTTCATCCTGGTCAAGACACGATGAATCCGGGTGCATGGAAAACCTATTTGTCCTGTGTCTACTTTGACACAACCGATGTTGCTTCGTTTACAGGCCCTGTCAAGCTACGCAATATTTTGCGTAAACGAGGGTATAACGTTCCCCTAACCGATCTAAACCAATGGTTGAGCGATCAAGACCCTTACAGTTTACAGAGACCTATTCGATATTCATTTAAGAGAAATAGAGTGATATCAGCTGGAATTGATAATTTGTGGGACGCCGACCTGGCTGATGTTACCAATGTATCGAAACACAATGACAACATAAAGTTCCTACTCTTCGCCATTGACGTCTTCTCGCGTTATTTATGGGTCGTTCCTCTCCCCAATAAACAACATCAGTCAATCGTTGCGGGATTGGAATCCATTTTAAAGCAAGGTAGATCCCCAAAATATCTTAGAGTCGACAAAGGTAGTGAATTCAATAACCGATGGGTGAAGGCCTATTTGACGAAGAAGGGAATTAAACCTTATGTCACACATAATGAGAAGAAGGCCAATTATGTGGAGAGGGTCATCAGGACGGTTAAGAACGTATTATATAAGTATTACACGCACAAGCAAACCTACCGCTACCTGGATGTTCTTGCAGACGTAGTGGGGGCTTACAACCGTCGGCAGCACCGATCACTAAACGAGAGAGCTCCAGCTGACGTAAACGAGCATAATGAAGCCATACTCTGGAAAGAAATGTATGTGGACACTACACAACCTACACGGAAACAGCCCTTTAAATTGAAGGTTGGTGATTCTGTTCGTACTTCACACGTGAGATATGTATTCCAACGGGATTATCAAGCCAAGTGGACAGAGGAACTCTTCAAAATTTCAAAAAGGTTTCGTCGCCAAGGGCTACCCATATACAAACTCATAGATTTCATGGACGATGAAATACAGGGGACATTTTATCAACAAGAGCTTCAGTTGGTCAATAAAGATGTTGATGCATTATGGAGGATTGAAAAAGTACTCAAAACACGACGTCGTCGAGGCAGGGTGGAAAAACTGGTCAAATATGTCGGGTGGCCAATCAAATTCGCTAGCTGGGTGGCTCAAGAAGATATTGAAACAATCTAATCATAAAGTTCTAAGGGGTGTCAGCAAGTGTGTAGAAGTGTGGCGCTATGTACACGACTGTATATATATAAGGTCGTTTGTGAACCATTAGTTCGTATATCATGTCGAATACGTCTACGTTCTGTCAGAGAACCTTCTCTCATCGTCACAATATGCTCAGACATATGCGTCTGAGGCATAGTCAGGAGATATCGCAGAATCCCACTAGAGGTCCACCAAGTGGAGTAGAGTATCCCTATACCATGATGGTCAGCGGCCCTACGGGTTGTGGCAAGACATCATGGGTGATGAAGTTCTTAGAAGAAGGGCCAATCAGCTATACCCGTACAGTTTGGTGCCACAGCCAGTGGCAGTCCGCCTACGAAAACACCTCTTTGAAGAATGTAACATTCGTGCCTGGTATCCCCCAAGACATTGGAGAGGCTTATTACTTCGACCCTGATGAGATCAACGTGGTAGTGCTCGATGACCTGATGGGTGTGGCTAAGGGAGACTCACGCATCTCCGATCTCTTCACGAAAGGATCCCATCATCGCAATCTGTCCGTCATCTATTTAACCCAAAATTTGTTTCCACAAGGGAAAGCCTCTCGCGACATTATTTTAAACTGTCAACACTTCGTACTCTTTAACAACCCTATTGACAGACAACAAATACAGCTCTTTGGACGACGTATCTATCCCAAACACGCAGAGTATTTCATGGAGAAATATGAAGATGCCATATCCACCCCTTACGGTTACCTCTTGATAGACCTAAAGCCAACTACACCCGAAAATCAACGACTGAGGAAGGTTGTCGCATCACAGGTTGGAATGGGACTTTTCACCAGACAAAGACCTCCGTGGTACACTAGGCAAAAAGGTAAAGGAAGTAAGCGTCTGAAGCGTAAAGATTGTGAAGAGCCCACCGGTAGTGTGAAACGAGAAACATTGAAAAGGCTGTTCGGTGTTCCTTCACGAGTGATGTTCAATGGTAAAATTATTGAAAAGGTCGCACAATATAGGAAGAAGGGATATACAGCAGACGAGGCCATAGACTTAGCTGTGGAGGCATATACACCTCAGATGACTAGAAAAATGTGTCAGACTTATGTTGACACGGTGATGGGTATGAAAACTTTGGAATCCGATAGTATTCATACGGAGTTAATGAAGACTTGCCTTGAACTGCAGAAATTACATAATATGGACTTTGCTGAGGCGATGACGCAGAGCATAAAACTGAGATGGTACCTATTCAAAGATTTATGTAAAACAAGAGAGGATGCTTAATGTTATTTATTCTAATACGTAACATGTAATACACAAGAATTAATGTTGTTGATTCTTACATATATACACATGGAAATATGTTTCATGGTTGAGTGTAGCCATGTGCTACCGTATGTACACCATCGTTCAAAATATAGCGC
>JAVTVY010035678.1:0-13608 GCA_036873755.1 Hanleya hanleyi | reverse complement strand
GATGATGGGAGAAGCTCTGGTTCGGCGAGTTGATGTTGAGAAAAGTTCTGCTTCATTGAGTTGGCGCTGAGAGAGGTTCTGGTTCGGCGAGTTGGTGTGACAGAGGTTCTGATTCGGCGAGTTGGTTTTGAGAGATGATCTGGCTCAGGCAGTTGGTGTGACAGAGGTTCTGATTCGTAGATTTGGTGTTGAGAGAGGTTCTTGTTCGGTGAGATGGTGTTGAAAGAGGTTCTGATTCGGCGAGTTGGTGTTGAGAGACGTTCTTTCTCAGTGAGATGGTGTTGAGAGAGGTTATGATTCGGCGATTTGGTGTTGAGAGACGTTTTTGTTCAGTGAGATGGTGTTGAGAGAGGTTCTGATTGGGCGAGTTAGTGTTGAGGAAGATAAGGGGTATTCAATGCTGCTGGGACAGCTCTGTTGGCTGTGAACCAATCTGTTGAACTTGATCTCTTTCTTGTGCATCATGTATTTACTGGGACAATGTCAAGCATATGTGATATGTCATCGGATAGCAATTTCCGCCCCTGACAGAACACTCAGATGCCTCACCTGGAGGATATGCGATTCTTCCCGCGTGTTTGTCCTTGACTGGACGACTTTGCCCGACATCATAAAATAATGGTGTAAGATTGAGATTGATTGCTTCGAAGTTTACAAACAACATGGTTTCTCTTGATGGATTCTCTTCCTGTAGGATTGTGCTGTTCGTTCAGAATGGCCGAGATGACCCGATGTCCGAATGTACGGATCTAGTTTAACACAGAGTCTTTCATAGGCTCTTTTGGGACAAGGATGCCTGACCATTGGTTGGGAAATTGTCGTTCCTGGCGTGATTATTGCTCGTTCGTGGCTGTGGCGGCGAAAAAGGATTCCATGTCGCCACGCTTTTCAACCACTGGGAGAAACACTAAGACACTTGGATAGAACTGACTGTCTTGGTTCGGCCAGTTGGTGTTGAGAGAGATTCTGGTTCGGCCATTTGGTGTTGAGAGAGGTTCTGGTTCGGTGAGCTGTGTTGAAAGAGGTTCTGGTTCGGCGAGTTGGTGTTGGGATAGGTTCTGGTTCGATGAGTTGGTGTTGAGAAAGGTTCTTGTTCGGTCAGTTGTGTTAAGAGAGGTTCTGGTTCGACGAATTGGTGTTGGGAGCGGTTCTGGTTTGGTGAGTTGTGACGAGAGAGGTTCTGGTTCGGCGAGTTGGCGTTGAGAGAGTTTCTGGTTCGCCCAGTTTGTGGTGAGAGAGGTTCTGGTTGTTGAGAGAGGTTCTGATTCAGTGAGTTGGTGTTGAGAGAGATGCTTGTTCGGTGAGTTGGTGTTGAGAGAGGTTCTCCTTCGTTGAGTTGATGTTGAGAGTGGTGCTTGTTCTGTGAGTTGGTGTTGGGTGAAGTTCTTGTTCGGTGAGTTGGTGTTGAGGGAGGTTCTGTTTCTGTGAGTTGGTGTTTAGAGAGAGTCTGGTTCGGTCAGTTGTATTTGAGGAAGGTAATGGGCATTCAATGTTGCTATGGGCAGCTAGTTGAACTTGGTGTCTTTCTTGTGCATCAGGTGGGAAAGGTATTTCCGTGCAATTTCATCGCGGGCTCCATATGGGGTCGATTGTTCATAACGTCAATGTTGAATCTGGCTATAATCTAGTAAACGTCTTGAAAATAAAAAAAGTGATACGGATTTGATTACCAAAACATCATTGATGTCTTGCTGGCATCATGTAAAAGTTTTGTTCGTTTGTTTCGGTTTCTGTAGATGTTTAGTCATTCCGTTTTTCTGTAGGGTTCACGATATTTAATGAAGTATCATATTTTGAATAGATTGATAATTCGTTTGACATGGACTGCTTTGCTAGAGCGTTAACTGAAACAAGGGCTAAATAAGGCTGAAGGTAACAGGGTTGTGTGAAATGCGATACCGAATTGCGAGTAACATTTTTTCACACAACTGACGTTTAGAGCATCTGTGAGAGGAGCAGCTATCACGGCAGGCCTCCTTTATACAGTTTCCATGGAAACAGGTGTAAACACAAGTTATTCATTGTCTTGGGATACATTTTGTTGTTTTCACCAAGCGTCAGCAGATGGTTTTAAGAATACCAGGCTAATATATATAGCATGTGTCCGTATGGGAGGGTGTATATCGGGGTTCTATATAGGCCTACTATAAACGTTCCCCCAGCAAGCAACCTGAACAAACGCCTCTTTTACTTAGGAAAATACTTGAATGGATTGCTTATGCTTTGGCAATGGCAGGAATATGTGTACATGTACATGTACTCATATGTTTACCTTTCTAAAGTGCATGTGTTTCTACCATGTCTATGTTTACCTTTTAAAATGGACGATTCGAGCATTGCATTTGATTTTGCAAATATGGAGAGCAAAATAATATAATTACTTACCCGTTTATCGACCAGTAGTTCGCCAAATTGAGGGGACCGCACACGTGATTCGATAAGACAATATTGAGATGGGAGTAAATTGGAAGTGATAAGGAATTAATTAGCGACTAATGCATATGCAAGTTGCAGATAGTCCTCCAACGGGCTGTTGAACACGATGATATAGTAACTCCACTGAATGGTTTCCTGGACATATTGGGGTTGAGGGGAGACAGTTCCAGTCCTCCATATATACGCGAGCTAATCGCTCTTTCTTTCGGCTTAAATATGAACTCGATGTGATATGTTTATCGTGGTTAGTGTCTTCGCCGCCAATCACAAGGGGTGGTGCTCAGCAATCACAAGGGGTGGTGCTCAACAATCACAAGGGGTGGTGCTCAACAATCACAAGGGGTGGTGCTCAACAATCACAAGGGGTGGTGCTCAACAATCACAAGGGGTGGTGCTCAACAATCACAAGGGGTGGTGCTCAACAATCACAAGGGGTGGTGCTCAACAAAGGTGAATATATCTCGATTATCTTGGAAAGTAAGGCCATACTTGCTGCCATGGAACATTGGAATTATGAAACATGCGTACGGACGAAGATTCGACGTTCGCTTATATCGCCGTCAGAAAATCGAATGACATGACTGTTTCGTCGTACTATATTAGCTCGAAGAAATACGGATTACTTGGAGAATATTGAAAGTTATTCCAGAGAAATCTTCTCAAAAGGAGCATGCGCATTGGGAAACAACGCTATACAGTCACAAATGTTCCGCCGAATTCACAGCTGGATGATTTCATGCAGCGTGTTATACGAAACACTCACGTCCATCTGACGGTGATGCCAGTGAACGCAGAACGAATACCTTCTGTCTCTCTTCCATACACATGTTTCATAGTAGGAGACGTCAGATCCGACATTCAATATTCAGCCGTCGTCCATAAAGAAATTTCCGTGCCAATATTCGACAGACCTATTTGGTATAAGAGTTATCACCAATTTCAAATGTGTGTGAAATAGAAACAATTAAAACAAAAGATGGTTTCCTACAAGAGAGAAGCGGTCAACAGTTTCCCATGATGTCAGCAAGTTCTTTACATCAAATCATAATCAATGACCATTATTCTTTATTCAAATGAATTTCAGTCTATTCGTAGAGTATGTATCTCAGTCATAGTATATGTATCTCAGTCATAGTATGTATCTCAGTCATAGTATGTATCTCAGTCATAGTATGTATCTCAGTCATAGTATGTATCTCAGTCATAGTATGTATCTCAGTCATAGTATGTATCTCAGTCATAGTATGTATCTCAGTCATAGTATATGTATCTCAGTCATAGTATGTATCTCAGTCATAGTATGTATCTCAGTCAGAGTATGTATCTCAGTCAGAGTATGTATCTCAGTCAGAGTATGTATCTCAGTCATAGTATGTATCTCAGTCATAGTATGTATCTCAGTCATAGTATGTATCTCAGTCATACTTCGATTGGGACTGTTCATTTGAACACCATGTAGATTTAACATACATGATATTCAAACGGCCCTTAACCCTGGGTTAAGCGGAATTATACAAGTTGCGCAACGTAACGTCAGAGATTTGTACGCTACGAAGTTCGTAAATCCATGCAATGTTCCATGGAAGCAGTTATGATCTTATTTTCCTGGATAATGGAGAGACATTCACCTTTCTTTAACACCACACCTTGCAATTTACGCCGAAAGACACACACGATTTACGCAGACACATTGGGATCAGATTTACACCGAAAGACGTCTGAGCGTTTGGCTCCCGTATATGGGGAGGACTAGTCACTCTTCCTCGTCACTGTGCTCTAGAAACCATTCAGTATAGTCAGGATATCGTCCCGTTGAACGAATACCCGCGTCCACCTCTGTTCTGACGGCGATACGTAGAACCAATACCTTCGATATTTAGCATCCATACAGATGTTTCATGACTCCAGTGTTCCCTGTATTCAGTTATGATCTTACTTTTCTCGATGAACAAGACATACTCACGTAAATGTTCACTTTCAAAAGTTTGACATAATTTGGCCAGAACTCTTTAAAAACAATTACCAATCCATTTTGGAGATACATTCTCTCCGCTTAACAGTATAGGTTATAGAACAAAAATCAAAAGTACGAATGAGCTCGTAGGGGACTGTCTGTGGTACAAAAAATATAATAATTGGCGGAAAAAGTTGCTTTTTCAAAACTGATTCTCGAAGGGAATGAAATTTATGTCTGTTCAATTTGCATGGGAATGTTCAAATACTGAATGAGTTAAGAACGATATATAAATTTAACTTCTTAGAATGTTGATCCATCTTTAGTGCTGTTAAAAAAACCCCATCAGCTCTCTGCAACTAGATCCCACAGATAATTATCAAGAACTGCCTGTTATACCTTTCCATGTATGAATTTTTTTTTAAGTATGAAAGAGTCTGAACTCTGTACGCTTTGTCAGGAACAACCACAAAGTACTAGGATTGGACGGCCTTGTGAGATTCGGACTAGCTCTCTCTCGTGTTGTTTTGACATGAATTCACTGCTGATTTCGTCTCGTTCGAAGCTTGCTCGGTTAGTCACTGTCATTGTTGACAATACAACCAACATGGATACATGTAGGCCTACATCACACTCTCAAACTTAGCATTAACTTTAGCATGTTGCTAACCAATATACCTTGTAACATTTCGGTAACGTCTAAAACTATTGAATTATGTACACATGTACAACAGTCATCGGCAGCTGCAGTCTGATTACACTCAAACTAGTGTATGTTATTTGTGCAATTTCATCTATACTGAGGCTGAGACAGCTGTGGTCCATACCATGTTACTATAAGCATAAGACCTTTACGGAACTAGGCTTATGGCACATAGATCCATACACTATACCTATAATGGATCGGATTGGATTTGGGCACGCCATCATGGTACGATGAGGCATTCGATCATGGTACGATGAGGCATTCGATCATGGTACGATGGGGCATTCCATCATGGTACGATGAGGCATTCGATCATGGTACGATGGGGCATTCCATCATGGTACGATGATGCATTCGATCATGGTACGATGGGGCTTTCCATCATGGTACGATGAGGCATTCGATCATGGTACGATGGGGCATTCCATCATGGTACGATGAGGCATTCGATCATGGTACGATGGGGCATTCGATCATGGTACGATGGGGCATTCCATCATGGTACGATGAGGCATTCGATCATGGTACGATGGGGCATTCCATCATGGTACGATGATGCATTCGATCATGGTACGATGGGGCTTTCCATCATGGTACGATGAGGCATTCGATCATGGTACGATGAGGCATTCGATCATGGTACGATGGGGCATTCGATCATGGTACGATGAGGCATTCGATCATGGTACGATGGGGCATTCCATCATGGTACGATGAGGCATTCGATCATGGTACGATGGGGCATTCCATCATGGTACGATGATGCATTCGATCATGGTACGATGGGGCTTTCCATCATGGTACGATAAGGCATTCGATCATGGTACGATGGGGCATTCCATCATGGTACGATGAGGCATTCCATCATGGTACGATGGGGCATTCCATCATTGCACGATGGGGCATTCCATCATGGTATGATGGGGCACTTCATCATTGCACGATGGGGCATTCCATCATGGTATGATGAGGAATTTCATCATGGTACGATGGGGCATTCCATCATGGTACGATGGGGCACTTCATCATTGCACGATGGGGCATTCCATCATGGTACGATGGGGCACTTCATCATTGCACGATGGGGCATTCCATCATGGTATGATGGGGCACTTCATCATTGCACGATGGGGCATTCCATCATGGTATGATGGGGCACTTCATCATTGCACGATGGGGCATTCCATCATGGTATGATGGGACACTTCATCATTGCACGATGGGGCATTCCATCATGGTATGATGGGGCACTTCATCATTGCACGATGGGGCATTCCATCATGGTATGATGGGGCACTTCATCATTGCACGATGGGGCATTCCATCATCGTATGATGGGGCACTTTATCATTGCACGATGGGGCATTCCATCATGGTACGATGGGGCACTTCATCATTGCACGATGGGGCATTCCATCATGGTACGATGGGGCACTTCATCATTGTACGATGGGCATTCCATCATGGTATGATGGCGCACTTCATCATTGCACGATGGGGCATTCCATCATGGTATGATGAGGCACTTCATCATTGCACGATGGGGCATTCCATTATGGTACGATGAGGAACTTCATCATTGCACGATGGGGCATTCGATCATGGTACGATGGGGCACTTCATCATTGCACGATGGGGCATTCCATCATGGTACGATGGGGCACTTCATCATTGCACGATGGGGCATTCCATCATGGTATGATGGGGCACTTCATCATTGCACGATGGGGCATTCCATCATGGTATGATGGGGCACTTCATCATTGCACGATGGGGCATTCCATCATGGTACGATGGGGCACTTCATCATTGCACGATGGGGCATTCCATCATGGTACGATGGGGCACTTCATCACTGCACGATGGGGCATTCCATCATGGTATGATGGGGCACTTCATCATTGCACGATGGGGCATTCCATCATGGTACGATGGGGCACTTCATCATTGCACGATGGGGCATTCCATCATGGTACGATGGGGCACTTCATCACTGCACGATGGGGCATTCCATCATGGTATGATGGGGCACTTCATCATTGCACGATGGGGCATTGCACGATGGGGCATTCCATCATGGTACGATGGGGCACTTCATCATTACACGATGAGGTATTTCATCATGGTACGATGGGGCACTTCATCATTGCACGATGGGACATTCCATCATGGTATGATGGGGCACTTCATCATTGCACGATGGGGCATTCCATCATGGTACGATGAGGCACTTCATCATTGCACGATGGGGCATTCCATCATGGTACGATGGGACACTTCATCATTGCACGATGGGCATCCTCCAACATGGCACGATGGGCATCCTCCAACATGGTACGATGGAGACACTCCATCATAGTACGATGGGCAATCCATAATGATAAGATGAGGGGCACTCCATCATGGTACAATGAGGACACTCTATCATGGTACGACGAGGGCACTCTATCATATTACGATGAGGGCACTCTATCATGGTATGATGAGGGCACTCTATCATGGTACGATGAGGGCACTCTATCATATTACGATGAGGGCACTCTATCATGGTACGATGAGGGCACTGTATCATGGTAGGATGAGGGCACTATATCATGGTACGCATAATGTCATATCTTCTGCATACATGTATATATTCTTTTAGCGTAACGGTAAACTAATTTATTCGAGGTCTGGATTGGTAATCTGAACACGATGATGATTCCCAAACGTTGACATCACTCCAGCGGATCTACTTTTGGTGTATATCAAACCATTTTTGACACGATTAACAAGAACATATGGAGTGAAAAAAACTAAGCCAAGAACTGATAAGAACCATCTGTATTGCTACGCGCTTGCTGAAACAGGAGAAGACGATTCACGCGGTGAGGCAGTATACATACACATACTGATCAAACATTTAGTCCATTGGGGAAAACTGAGTAGGACGGGGGGTTTGTGTATTTTTCTTCAACACAATAGTATTAAGGTTACAAAGCAAATGAAAATTAGCTACAAAGATGAATAGAGGTTTGTGGAGTGAAAAGCCCATCAGGGGTAAGACGTAGTCCAAACATACAATTACGTATATAATGTTGAATTGTCCTGAATTGCCTGCATGAGCTGATGATTTCAATACAAGCCTGAAACCCGAAATTCCTTAGCCAACTCGTTTACATGGAGAATGTTTGCGTCTATAATCCAAAGGCCTAATTCATAACTTAGTATTAGCACCAAACCCACCAAATTTCCAAGTGGTTTTCTTGAGTAGTTTATAGTGGTCACACTTTGCTGGTGACTTTCATCTGAACATCATTAAGGTCTTGTATTACACGATTTTGGTATGATCCCTAGTCCCGGCGTTAAACAGAATTCCGGTTCTCGTCAGATCACCGAAGTTAAGCAACGTTAAGCTCGGTCAATACTTGGATGGGTGACCGGGTGCTGCACTGGCTGGGTTGATCAGTGTCCAGGGTAATAGGAACTGTGAGCACTCTCGTGTACTGGCACATGTAGGCGCCGTCGTGATATGACTGAAACAAGGTTGAAAACGACGTTAAACCCTACTACTCACTCAGTCACTCCTTAAACAGAATTCGATACAAGTTAAGAAACGTAGCGCCAAAGGTCTTGCATACTACGGTCGTACTTTACTATCAATGGGTCATATTTATAACCAAATTTGAGAAACTTTAATTAATGTTTCCAACTGCATGGTGATGCCATGCAATCTACTGTAGAGATAGGCCTTGATTATAGTTTGTGACTGTACTTACCATGGTGAAGAATCAAGCGCTTGGATGCGTAGGGTCTCACATACATGTATTCCGGATAATAGCTTGCATTCTAATAGTTTCCCTATTTGGGCCGTTTTTTTCTATCTGACGGTCACATAGTTCATCACTTTCCATCAGTTGACTTTGTTGGGACATTACAGCATTGCTCTTGGATATTGTATCTAAAACCGCTCAAGCCGTTGCTAGGGGTCCGTTACATTATGTTATTCAAGATGTCCACATGAACAGCTACAATAAAAGCGTGGCTGGGATACAAATCATCAGAGGAATCATTGGGTTATTGTGATGTTTTAGGATATGCAGTCAGAATACTGGCCTGTGGGATCATATTGACTACTTGTCAGTACGCCGGCATATTTGCCTACCACCTGTGTACATGTATGTAGCGTTAAATTGTCAATAATTCATATGCCGTTATGTTGATGGCTTGTACTATTGGTGTCATTGATCTTTACATGCTCGGGTATTATCTTATTATGAATACTCTCTTGCATGATGCCTATAGTAATGATGCCTATAGTAATGATGCCTATAGTAACGACGCCTGTAGAATTAGTATCCAAACAATTATGCTGACATCGTGTGTTTGTTTGTATTTTTTTAAAGCTGATATTGATCAACTATATTTTAATGGATTAGATTTGAGGTAATCGTGCAATGAAACTACACTGAACAAATATGAGTCGATTTCATTCAGGTCTACGTTTTCTTCTTCTAGGTGGAGGCCCAGCGCGTATTCACAACATTGGTACAGCCGTAGACATGCAGCCCATCATTAAGGATAAAGTAGTGGTGAGTTTCTCCCCTCTATTATGTTGACGTCAAATCCGATAGTCATCAGAGATTATTTGAGCATTAATGCTTATAAGTTCGTGATTACAATGCCCTTCCCAATCAGCCATAAAACATCCAAATCCACTCACGTATGAAATAATAAAAAATAATAGTTCAAACAATCCCGTTAATTACGACAGATAATCGCTGAAAGAGAATCATTTTGTCTGTTTTTTCTATTGAGTTTTCTCCCTTTCCTAGGTTAAGAGATAGGGATTTCCTTTAAAAGCCTTCTAGCTGAGAATTTCGCACAGCAACATCCATCCAATTTGATAAATTTTGATAGACATTGTAATTATCTGCAAACAGTTAGAATATAAGAAAAAGTTAAATACTTTTTATATGAATTTTTCATGAATATGCTTCAAAACTAGGGCTATTGCCTATGTTTTCTGGGTTATCAAATGGAGCATGAGTCAGTCCACTTAATGTTGCCTGCAGCTAAAAATGCACACCAACCTATATTTTTTTCTTTGTTTTCCCTCATATTACACAATTACGAATGCAACAACACACATTATTCAAAAAGTTAATTACCTTGATTTACCAGCAGCGGACATCCTTAACAGATATCTAGTAATATTCAAGTTTCTAGACGGTGAAAACAGTGGCACTCTCCACACATGAAGTTACAAATAGCTGTCTTTATAAACGAAGAGAAATGCTCACTGGTTCAAATCCAGAACATTTTATTTCCACAGAATCGAAACCAGTAATATAGGATCATACATTTTGATATCTCTGACTGACATTCTGGTCCCATCGAAGCCTCGGTGTACAGACTAAATTAATCTCTCCTCGCAGAAGAGTTTAAGTACCGATAATGATCCTTCCATTGTGAACTTTCCTTTTTCTCTTCACTAAGGAAGGTACATATCACTGCGAATTCCCTTTGGAAACAGCTTAGAATTTCATTTGGTGAGAGAATACTAGTCATTGATTCAAGAACACTATGCTCGCTTTCTGGTATCAGTTGAAACATGTTTCTTTCGGATATAGGCCTATATCCAAGTATATTAGCATATCGGCGCAGTGAATGTTTTTTGTTGTTTGTTTTTGGAATGACGAATGTAATTGCTTGTTTTCCGACCTCATAATGCCACCTTTGATATCTTGACAGAAAATCTCGTAATTTCACGTTGAAATCGGACAACAATAGGTTATATGACTATTTACGAGCGGTATTTTGCAACATTAGTTTGCCCCACAAATCATTCTCAAAGAATACAAATTCAGGCCTACTGGTATAATGAATCATATCCGATAAGGTCTATAGTCGCTTGCTTATTCAGTTATGCTACAATTGACTAATTCCGTGAAATTAACTGTTAATGTGGAATATATTACTGCCTGTAACATATTACGACCAGAAATTTTCTTTGGAGTGCTACAAAATGTACCGATATCACGACAAAGTTTGTGTCACCAGGTGCAAGTAGGCCTAGCTTTGTGTGAATAGTTACATATTGCTCTTACAAAACATGATTGCAGAAACAGACCAGAGTGGATGTTGGAGAAGATAAGCATTCATGCCAACGGCGGTGACACGACATTTAAGATGCTTGACATTTACAACAATTTGAACCCGTTTATTGGATGCCAGGAATAATTCTCCCCGCGGTATCTGCAGTAGCTGACACGATGTGCTGCAGTCGTGCATGTAAACTATATCCAATGAGCTCTGAAATCTTCAATCTTCCCAGTTAATATACATGTAGACAAGGAAACACCAAATCCGTATTATAGAGTAGATTACATTGGATTGATGAGGATGCTATGGCTGATGTTGGAGGGACGGGGGAGCTAGGGCTGGTACAAACGGTAGAGGGACGGGGGAGGGGCTAGGGCTGGTACATTGGACTGATGAGGATGCTATGGCTGATGGTGGAGGGACGGGGACTCTAGGGCTTGTACAAAAACTGAGGGGGGGGGGGTGCTAGGGCTGGTGCAAACAGTGGAGGGACAGCCTGGGAGCTAGGGCTGGTACAAACAGGAGGAGCTAGGACTGGTGCAAACAGTGGAGGACTCGGGTGCTAGGGCATATATAAACAGTGGAGGAATAGGTGTGCTAGGATTGATACAAACAGTGGATGAGGGTGGTGCTAGGGCATATACAAACAGTCGAGGGGCGGGGTACTAGGGCTGGTACAAACAACGGAGGGTCGGGAGCGCTAGGGCTTGTGAAAAGAGTGGAGGGGTAGGGGTGCTAGGACTGGTACAAACAGTGCCGAGCGGAGGTGCTAGGGCAGGTAAAAGAAGTGGATGGACGAGGGTGCTAGGGCTGGTACGAAGAGTGGAGAGACGGGGGTGCGAGGGCTAGTACAAATAGTGGAGGGGGGGTGCTAAGGCTGGTACAAATAGTCGAGAGACGGAGCTGCTAGAGCTGGTACAAACAGTGCCGGGCTGGGGTGCTAGGGCTGGTATAAACAGTGGAGTGACGGGGTGCTTGGGCTGGTACCAACAGTGGAAGACGAGGGTGCTATGACTGGTACGAACAAATGAAAACGGGGGACGATAGGGCACGTACAAACAGTGGAAGGAGGGGCATGCTAGGGCACGTAAAAACCATGGTGGTCAGGGGCGCTAGGGAACGTCAAACAGAGAAGGATGCGGATCCTAGACCATATACAAACAGTGGAGGACGGGTGCGAGGGCACGTACAAACAGTGGAGGGGCAGTTGTGCGAGGGCACGTACTAAAAGTGGAGGACGGGGGTGCTAGGGCACGTACAAACAGTGGAAGACGGGGATCCTAGAGCACGTACGCGTAAACAGTGGAGGACGGGTGCGAGGGCACGTACAAACAGTGGAGGGGCAAGGGTACGAGGCTAGTAAAAACAGTGGAGGGGCGGGATGAGAGGGCTGAAGCACTTACAAACAGTGAAGGAGCAGGGGAGCAAGGACTGGGACAAACAGTGGAGGGGCATGGGTGCTATGGCTAGTACGAAAAGTGAAGTGACGGGGTGCTAGGGCTGGTACAAACAGTGGAAGGGACCGGGGTGCTAGGGCTGGTACAAACATTGGAGAGACGAGGGTGCTAGGTCTGATACAAACAGTGGAGGGCGGGAGTGCTAACGCATGCACAAACAGTGGAGAGGCAGGGATGCTAGGGCTTATTAGCAATCGACAATCCGATGTAATAAACGCCCCTGTGGTCACCTTGTCTAATGGCTGTAGTGATACGATCAGCAGCAATCACCTTAGACATGAAACTGTGGACTTGAGAAAAGCGGACACAATGTTGTCATAAAATAATATAAAGGGAAGTTTGTGGCATTTAATGAATATTATTATTTCAAGATGTAAAAGAAAAATATATTTGTGAAATTCTTTAGAGCGGAGTGTACCTATCAATATGTTTATCCGTGTAGGTAGGTACATGTATACGTCTGTGGGCAGACTGTTGTGGAGTTGTACTGACCTTTCAATGGCTATATGCCGACCTTATTCGCCTGATGATGATGCCATAGTGTAGACAGAGTTCTCGCCAAAATGCTTTTGCACGCAAACTGCAGAAGGTAAAAATGTCAGAAATGCTTGGTATATATTCACCAAACACATGTAGGAACGTATTTCAATGACCGCGAACGTATAGGCATTACAGCGTCTTCATGGTAAATGAAAAGGAACTGCAGTCCTGCACGAACACACCACGTACTGTGGAATACACGTTTGAATGAAGGTTCATTCTATCAGGATATATACTAGTAAACCACGGATGTATCCCTTTCTTTGTTTCATAACCTAAAGATTAATATCCATAACTAATCATATAACGCTATCCGACACTGCATGTGAAGTGAAATTATACGTATTCATGCCATATAACAGACTAGTAGCGCAAAATATCTCGCAAGGAAACGATTACATCCCGATTTGACTATACCTGTTAAATATTCA
>JAVTVY010035677.1:0-13877 GCA_036873755.1 Hanleya hanleyi | reverse complement strand
GTTTTTCAATATCCACATACATTCAACGCCAGAGTTCTTGAAAATAGTGGCGTAATACCTTTCCCAAAATGCTTTTACCTCCTGAAGGGCCCTCGTCAATAGGGTTGAAAGAAGCTTGGTGGTGCAGCTTCTAGAACCAGCTATGAATCTAGCTTTGTATGGTGATTTATGCATTTTGGGAGTCCAGTATATTTTTGGTATGTCGCTATGATTGGTTGAAAGACAAATACCTCTTTCCTTGAGAAACTTTTTGTGATTGTTAAATAAATCTTCCAGAGTAAATGCAGTTTGGGAGTAAGTAGACGTATTTGATGAAGATATGTCTACACTCAATTCTTTAACCAGCACCTGGTAATAGTAATATTTACATATGAATATTATATTATTCGGAGCTTTGTCTGCTGGGACTATGACGAATTTACTCTGGAGATTTGCTAGAACTTCTTGCGAATTGAGGTTTCTCAGTACTTGTTTTGCTTGGGGAAGAGTACTTCTGTCAATATGGCGGATTGTTTCAACGACCTTGCTCTTGGTGAGGTCCAGCCAATCAGCGAGTACTGTAGGTTCAACTTTTTCTCGCTTAGACCAATCAATAACGTACTGTTCTAATGCAGACAGGACTATCTTCTGGTCCGCCTTCAGATTTATTCTTCTTGGCTCTCTATATTTAGGTCCTTTCATCAGGAGTAATTTCAGATCCTTATCACTCACCACATCAAGGTCACCAGTCACAATATGTTTGCATGGTGTATAGATAAAGTTCGACAATTCACAATCACAACTATAGCCTCCTGACGTGTATAAGTTCCAGTCAAACTCCTTGACAGCATTGGAGTAATTGAATATTTTGGTGGCTATAGATTTAGTATAATTATATGAAATGCAAGGAGGTCCTGTGAACTTGAAATAGTTTGGTACAGCGTTGCGCACCTCTGGATCATTCAGGATTCGAGGTAAAATAATGATGTCCAGTCCTTTATCTAAGTAGTTGAGTTTCAAGAAAAGCCGATCTGGAGATGTTTCGATTATGTTCACTGGACGATATAACCGAAAATACGCTATATCTTGACATACTTTACTGATTTTTGATGGTATTATATTTCCTGAAGACGCAGATTGCTGTATATCTCTGGCTATTTGATTTAAAGCTCTCAGAGGTAACGCATACAGAACTGTACGTAAGCTATGTATACTATTGGGTGCGTTAGTTAAACCCACTAAGTAATTTAAAGTGATATGATCGTGAATCATCGAACTATTAAACTTTCGCCAACCATGGCTGCGTTGTCTCCGTTGATGGGGTTTAAATAGTTGGGTAATGTTGGATATATTTGAACGGCGGTTTGTAGCATTGCCGAACCCACTGACATTATCATTTAAACCAAACGGAAACACTGACCCAAGTTCTAGCATCCAGAATAATTCCCGCTCTCGGATTTTTCTCTCAAATCCAAAGGGGGAATCCTTAGTAGATGGATAGACGACGTCTATGATCTGAATACTAAAGTTATCCCAGCCATGGTCGGGTCCAGAAAAATGCCTACCTATAAGCAATTGCTTTTTCCTAACGGATTTTCTGTGACCGTTCACCCTAAGATGGAGTCTTTGGGTGGTCTTGCCAACATACTGTTGACCACACTTCTTACAGGAAACTAAGTAAATACAGTTTGTAGTAGAACAACTAAGATCAACATACGAGTTAACAGAATATGAGTTACCAGTTAACGCGGAACTAAATGAAGCTGAAGTATTAAAGAGTGGGCACGTGAGACATCCACGGTGTCCACACTTAGAAATTTTGAAATTATTACATGTAGAATTCGGTGCTAAACAATCATCAAGCGCAATATTGCAAGGTTTGATGTCGTGGCCTTGCTTTGCTGTCAGAAATATATCTGTCATTTGGATTGAAAATTTGGATTTGGTTCCTGGTATCAGGGAACCTACAAAAGTCACAATGAAACATACAACCAACGGTTCCCGATGGGCATGACAGTGCACTCGCTGATCGATCCATAAGTAATAAAAGATAACTATAAATCAAATTTTCATCAGAATTCGGTGAGCACAGAACTTGCTGGTAACAGTCCCCTAATGCACGTTCATGCCACAAAAATCAAGGTTCTAATGTCAACGGTTCTCCTTATTTTGCCGACGAAATGATTCGGATGGATTGACTGACTGACTGACTCACTCACTCACTCATTACCGGACAATTTGCAAATGAGAGCCTACTTCGTAGGAATACCTTGAATTTGCGATCTTTTTTCTCATCTCTGTAATACTTTTCTCATAGTATACCATCATTAGAGATGTTTCCAGTTTTAGAGATTCGCTTGCAAATTGTTCAAAGCTGAATATATAAACTCACATCCGGTTTGATGGATTAATCATGATACTTGAATATGATATAGCTGTTGTTCCCAAAATTAAAGCCGAATTGTCTCCACTTATGTTCATCTTTCCCCAAATTGTCTATGTAAATGCTTAATTTCATCAAAATGACAATGTCGAATCCTTGTCTATATATAACCCTTGGTGTCACGTGATGTACGGTAATAAGTCGGATGTTTACTTTAGAGTTGAGCCGGATGTTGTGTAAGAATTCAACAGGATGCTTGCTTTAGAATTAAGATTGCTTTGCTTTGAAATTAAGCCGGATTATTGACTTTCCGGAATTTGTCACTTACGGTGATTACATCATTTCCGGTGCTGACGTCACTTACACCCGACACAGTCTGCTCCTTACTCATGTGAGTTACCGGTAGTACTCTTCTTTTTCCACTACTGATATAACGTTATTTTGCTGTATGGAACTGGGACTGTTTTGTTTCATTTACAGGACACTTGGCAGAGAGTAGAGCTTCTTTTCTCAGTACGTTTGATTACGGTCCATTCTTGGACTTTCCTAAGCTGATGGAAGACGGGACGGAATACATAAGTTACTATCGAGCCATCTTTCATCCTGCCTTGTATGAAGTGGAGAAGCTTTTGTTCCAGCGAGTATTAGTAGAGAAGGAGTTGATCCATGTGGGTAACACCTCTTACGTGGCCCAATCAGCACTATACTCTTCTGATAAGAAACCACTCGTCACTTCCAGTGTGTGTGTTGTATTGGTGGATCACGAAACCAGACAAAAACGGACTTTACCGTCTTGGTTCACGGAGAAATATCAGACATTCCAACAGAAACCTGACCGCCTCGAACTTCCGGACATCCCTTCATTTGCCACCTGGAGTACAAAGGTCAAATGTCACCCTAGTCACATGGATGTCAATAACCACACCAACTTTACTTCCTACATTACATTCTGCATGGACAGTGTTCAGAAATTTAAACAGCATACTTACGGAGGAGGGAAAGTAAACGATCACAGAATTGTAGGACTAGACATCATTTATATTGCAGAATCTGTACAGGCTGATGAATTAACCATATATCTGTGGCAGAAGGGGGGTGAATATGAGGGGTTTTATGTGAACATTCTCAAAGGGTCCACTGCAATTCTCAAAGCAAAATTGAAGTATGCAGGTCTGCCAGAAACGATATCAAAAATATAGATAGAAAGTTATGGACTATAGATAGAAAGTTAATACAGATAGAAAGTTGTGAACCAAAAAAATGGATAATCACTCCATCCTGATTTGATTAACCCACCACAATAATGAGGTCAATTCCGTTTCAAACGTTCTATTAGTCAAAATTCGGTACATCCGCATTTACATGCCCGACCGCCTCTCCAATTTATTATTCTGGATACATCGAAGACCTGTCCCCATGTGTTAATTTTGATATATTCAGGACAGGTGCTCGGTGTGTTAAGTTGGATTAGCCGGAAAATGTGCCCTGTTTAATACTATGGGAGTACCGCATTTTTTATTCATCCCGGACAGGCCCCCAATGTGTTAATTTGGATGCAACCAGACCTCAATTCGTTGGGTGCAATTCAGACAGACACACCAAATTAAGACTTGGGAAATGGCTCCTGTCAAGGGGATGAGATGGCGGGTCGAGGATTTCAGAGAAACCTTTTCCATTATAACCAGTTTTGCTGGTTCAACTGGCATGTTACATGTAGCCATCCCGTTAATATATGCCACAGGTTTTCTCATATAGTTGCCTCGTGATCTTGCATTTGACTTCGCCAATATGGAGCTAGAATTTTTGTGTTTAGTAAATCACAGGTAGTCCGCCTAAACCTGCTCTTTTGATCCTGAACTTGAAGCTAACACTGCGCTTTTTGTGGGATCAACTTGGACCATCTTTAAACTACACAGGTGAACACTTATTCGAAAGACACCCGTAGCATGCAACTCTAAAATAGTTGTCACTCGCGACTGGATTAAAACTATTGAAAAAGCACTGAGGCTCTTTTATTGAGAACAGTGCGGGGAAAAGCATGACAGACACATTGTCGTGAATTGAACAGAAGTCACGACAACTGATTGGTGTGTGGCTCTGCTCTTCAGACTTCTGTGGGTTCTTTGTCCTTTTCATTTGTCAGATGCACTCCATTTAGGACTAAACCCAGTAATAAAGTAACCTCTGTCAATAAAAGTTTGGCCGACTTCCCTTTCGGTTCTATCAACTCTAACAGTCACTTTATCAGCATCTGTTCTTTCTGAGCGCCTTGGCAATACGCGTACTTCACTGACAGGAAATAAACAGCGAATTATTGAAGACAAATCCAGTGCTATAATAGTCTATTTATTCAGTGAAATACTCAATATTGAGAGTAGTCCAGTAACAGTCCCATTCATTCTGTCAAGATTTGAACATTTGTTTCTCATCTGTGGAAATGTTTTCTGTGAACATTTATTCACGGATTTACATTATTAATATTTTTCCTTGTTATTTCCCCCAACCTTACCGTAATATACATTTAATGTAATGGTCAGCTTATTGTTTTAACTAACCGATGATAAACAGATAAGAAATCAGTGCACTTGTACTTTTAATTATTAAGTTACACCAGTCAATATGACAATTTGCCAATGCAATATGGTTAAAGTTCAAGTGTGAATACATTATAATTCTCGCATAGCAAGGGGTTTACGATCTTCGTAGCATGGTGGCGAGATTATGGGTTGCAGTGTATGTACTACTATGTATGTTATGTTTCCATGGTAACAAACGTCGATATAAAGGTATCGTGACATCACTATTTATCATTAATGCATATATGTTTGTGCTGTCCTCTCTTGTAACAGCCATAATGAGTTCCCTTGGTTATGGAGAAGCTGTTCTCTCTGTATTCAGCAACACGATAATCGGAATATAAACTATGATGAAACTGTATAAGTTCGCTTGTCATAATATTCAAGAAGTGTCTTCATCACTGCTGTCAATTCACTGCTGTCAATTCACTGAATTAATCGGAAATAAATGTCACACACTTGATGCAAACAATGTGTTGTGGTAATGATCCATTCAGCCATATAGCCTCACTCTACTCATCCTAACGGTTCAACTATGTCATTGTGTGATCATCTTAGAGAATTAACGAATACTGATCAGCGATACGGATTGGATATTTCTGGAACATCGTGATGTCTTGTCGGTGTGATGGGTAAGAGTGTCCTGGGGATTAGTGTCCCGTCTCATATCCTTTTGTATTGCAACTAAGGACGGACACTTCTCTCCAATATGGAGAAAAATGTCGTAGCTTGTTTAAAAGATAGGAGCCGGACACTCGTAACCACCGGACATACTTAGCTTCCACACCGGCATCATTGAAAATTGTTGACCGCTTCCCTCTTGCAGGAAACTATCCTATGTTTATTTATACTATGATTTTTATTAGAAATGTGAGTTGTCTCACCTTTAGTATGGGATCTAGAAAGTTTCTGATTTTAGGGTTGTCCGAAGTACACGTATAAAAATAGTTCCAAATTGTTTATTCTTTCTCAGACCAGAATAGTTATCCTTCAGTGGTCGACAGGCTGTGTAGACCTATATATAGTCACTTCGCATGTACTTGATCCCTTACCTGTATTAAATAATACTCTGTTAATTGTTTTCCTTCAAGATATCAGATTAATACGCACTAAAGTATGGAAGCCTGCTATGGTCACTCTTCCAAAGATTGACCTCAGCTCCGAGAAATACAGTTTAGGAGGCAACATGTACATGTGTAAAGAGCTGCCCTACCATAGCTCTGGGGGCTGTACATGTATCTATGTTGGGTCTAGTTTCTGATGAATGAAGCGGTCAAGCTAAAACTAGGTCATCACATGGACTGGTGGTAGGCATATATGTACATGTATGTAGTGAAGTCAATGGATCAATTGAACTTATACTTAGAAATAATACTGTCTGGCATGTCTGAGAACTGAAATATTCTGAGATGGATGTCTTGCCAGTTGTTGTTTCATGCTCTCGTGTGTTCTAATACTTTCATTCAGTGCCAGTACCGGGTGTATGTATAATAGTAGTACCACTACAGAAGGATCAGCTTGGTAATTTGGCCAGTTTTTCGTGTGTTTTTTTTTGGGGGGGGGGGGCTTTTTCAAACAGATACTATTTTGGATTGCAACTCTGGGAAAGAAATCTGCTGCTCAGGAAGAAGCTATTGTTTTGAGTTTTACTATCTTCACTATTGCAGCCAGTCAATCGATAGTCTCTGAAAATGATAATCGGGTATCACAATCAGTTAAAAACTATTTTTCCTGCGAGCCATAAATTACAAAATACTAATTTACAAATGGAAGTACAGTGCAATATAATCTAGATTATGCAAAGAAAAGTTCACTTGCGACAGCGTTTATCTTTCTATATATGCCCATGGGCCTAGTTTTTGCTGAATTTGGTGTTACTGCTGTTATATGAATAGGTGTTTGGATTACGAACTTGGAAATTTCTTAATGGACAACGTCTAAATATTGAAGGACGGACTCTTACGCTTGTATTGTCAATAATCCAGGTCAATCAATAACCAATCCTCGCCATCATGGTGAAAGAGAACAATAGTCGGACGTTATTTCTGAAGGCGTTGTTGATGTACCTGTACACCTCTGATAATGAAGAAAAATGAAAACCCATGTCATCAAAATATGCTGGAATATTTATTTCTTCGGGTGCAGTGTATCAAATTCCATTAAAGAATTTCCTCGTACATAATCTAAAGACCTAATTAATGTAACAGCATTACCACCAAATACAGACAAAGTATACATAAACATTCACCGAGCAGACGTTGCAAATCTCGTTTCGCTCTCGCTGGACAGGTTCCGGTTCTGGGGTTATGAAGACCCCAATTTTTAACACCTCGCAGTCACTTCCTTACCCGCGAAGTCGGCGTTCGTTACTATTTTAATGACTTCGCATACTGCATGAAATATATTTTCAGATGAGGGATGTGTCGAAGCAACAACAAAAGTATTTACATCAACCCCGTTACAAGCCCCACGTGGTATGGGGATGGTGGGGATTTCAAAATTACAGCATTTGTGACCCTTTATCACGTGTCAACATTAGCTTTCATTTTTAATATATTTTTTCTAACAGTATATGAGATCATTTAGATATCGATGATAAAAAACAAAACAAATAATACAGTTAAAAAAAAAAAAAAATACAAAAATACAAAAAAAAAATACATACAAGTGCGTTCAATTGAACCGTCATACCATTTAATGAGTTTAGATTATGTATCAATGAGATCAAATTGGTTATACCCACAGACATGAACTGTGTTGTATAGTTTGGCACTACATAGCAGTAACAGACCAGATGTATTTAATTATAATTTCAGAAACTTCTGACGAAGTTGTATTTCAAACTCAAATAAAATATGCAGATTTGCGTATTTACCATATTTATATTTGCTAATGCACATTTTTGCAATCAGAAGGATATGATTAACTCTTTGTAGTTCTCGAACACCAAAAGCATGAGCTATGTTTGTCACATCACAGATTCCAAATAGGATTTGATCAAGAGTTAGATGCACTTGAAGTTTGGTGATAGAGAGTATAGTGCCTTCAACAAATTGCCAGAAATCCCTTATGTGACTGCATTCAAAGAAAAAATGTTCCATATATTCAATTTTGTCACATACTACACATCTGTTGGATTCTTTCCTCCCCATTTTATGTAGGAGAATAGCAGTTGGATAAACATTGTGTAGAATTTTCCATTGCAATGCCTGTAGTCTTGTTTCGGACGTACAAGTGAATGGTAATTTGAAGATATTATTATTTATATTAATTCCACTTTTCCGTTCCCAGAAGCCTACTGCACAAGGTTTGGTAACTCTTTTGTTTGTAATTTGATTTCTAAATCCTTTTGCTTTCCACTCAAAAATTGTTTTACCACAGAATTGTAGCTCATTTTTAGCAATTTTAATGGGTTGAAAATTTTCTATCCAAAACTTGGGTATAGCATTTTTAATAACATTATATTCAAATATGCGAGATGGTGACTTTCCCACCCGTTCAGATAACTGTTCAAAACTCATTAATTTATTATCGTAAAATATGTCTTTCATTCGTACTACACCTGCTTTAATCCAACTGTTAAAGCAGATGGGCTTGCCTTTATATCTTATATTAGTATTGTTGAAGAGAACCTGTGTAGGGATATCTTTAATTGCGATTAGAGGGGACTTGTTAGTATCTAGCCATTCAATTAGTACCTTTTTCCAAAATGTTGATCTTATAGCATGTATCTGTACAAAATCTTTACTAGAGGCCGAACTTTCGAACACACTAAAGAATTTTCCAAAACGGTTAAAGTGAAAATAAGGTATATTTTTCCAAATTGCTTCTTCACCATATAATAGTTTTGGAACCCAACCTAAATAGAAACTTTTTTGAAGATCAAAAACATCTATCATCTTTAAACCTCCTTCACTGTAATCACCAATTAATACAGTGCGTTTCACTTTTTCATAAGCTTTTTTGCCATCCCATTTCTTTTTCCACAAAAATCAAAAAACAAGCTGATTTATCTGAGTTAGTGTTTTTTCGGGAATACCAATGGATTGCATAATGTAAGTAAATTGTGATAAAATAAATGTTTTTATGACCTGAATTTTACCCAAAAGTGTCAAATCCCGTTTTGTCCAGTTTGCAATTTTTCTTTGAATATTTTCTATGCGTGAACCCCAATTTTCTTCCAAGTCAATGGCATGCTTATAATTACAAAAGTGTATACCTAATATTTTTAATTTATTATTCCATTTAACACCTCCCGGTTTACTGTTGTTATGTTTCGCTGTGCCCAACCACATGGCTTCTGTTTTATTTGTATTGATTTGGAGTCCAGAAAAGACAGAAAACTTTTGAATAATTTCTAAAGCCAAGAGTAAGTCTTTCTCATTTTTCAAGAACAGTGAAGTATCATCAGCATATTGTAAGATTTTGATGACATTGTTTTGTAAGGACGGTAATTTTATGCCTTTGATGTCTGTTTGATTTCTGATTTTAATGGCTAATAATTCAACAGCAATGACGAATGCAAGCGGAGAAAATGGACAACCTTGCCGAATTCCACTATTGACATCTATTGGTTGTGATAACCAACCATTGTGATTAATTTTACTTATTGTGTTGGACATAAGAGTATTTACCCAATTTAAGAAGGATTGTCCAAAGCCAAACATTGAAAAAGAGTTAATAAGGAAATCCTTGGAGACTGTATCAAATGCTTTTCTGTAGTCTACAGCCATTAATATACCTTGTTCACCAGTTTCAGTCAAGAATTCTGTTATATCGTCGATTGTTCGAAGAATGGTTGAAATATTCCTGCCTTTAACGTAACCAACTTGATTATCATGAATTATATTATCTATTACTAAACGTACTCTGTTTGCAAGGATTTTGGCGAGCAATTTGTAGTCTGTATTTGTTAGAGTTATAGGTCTCCAGTTTGTCAATTCATTTCGTGACAGATCTTTCCCCTTATGTAGTAGCGTTATGATCCCCAATCTTTGAGAGGATGTTAAAGTTCCATTTTGCGCAGACTGATTAAATGAGTTTACTACTAAATGTTTGATATCATTCCAGAAAAATTTGTAAAATTCTGTGGTCAAACCATCAGATCCTGGGGCTGATCCATTCTTCATATTTCTAAGAGATTCTGTTGCTTCTTTTATTGGAACGTCTCCCTCACAAAGCTGTTTTTCATTATCATCTAATTTGGGTATATTCAAATTTTCCATGAATTTATTCATTTCATCCTGTTTTTCTTCAAAATCAACTTTTTTTGTATACAAATCTGAGTAAAACTCGTGTAATGTCTCTACTATTTTGTTGGGGTCATTTGTTAACTGCCCATTTTTATCTATAACTTGAGTCATATTTTTATTATTAGCATGTGCTTTCTCCAAGTTTAGAAAATATTTATTGTTTTTTTTCTCCCTGTTCAATCCATTTAATACGCGAGCGAATTTGTGCCCCTTTAGCTTTAGTGATACTATCCAGTTCTAATTCTAATTTCAATTTTGCAACAGTGGCCTTTAAATCCTTACTTTCAGGATTAAGGCTCAGCTGTTTCTCTGCATCTGTCAGGTTTTGTCTAATCCTTAAAGTTTGATTTTTGTTCAAGAAGGCTTTTTCTCTGCAATAGTTACTACACCAAGTCTTTATTTCTAATTTACACATTTCCCATTTCAGATAAATCTTCAATGTGGCTATTGTTTATATTTTGTATTATTGATTTGATTTCCTTTACAGATGTCTGATCTTCTAATAAAGTATTGTTAAATTTCCAGTATGATGGACCTTTTGTTGTTTGTGTAAATTGGGTTTCTGCTACCACACCTCTGTGATTTAGAACCCCCTACTGAGACAATTTCAGAACTAACTAATGAGTTTAGCAATTGACTGGACATAAATATATAATCTAGTCTTCTGGCAATAAATGGATTATTCCTAGACCACGTGTACTCTTTGTCAGCTGAATGATATACTCGCCATGTATCAGTTACATCAAGATCAGATACCATTCTACGAAACGCAGCTATTTCATTATTACTATGTGGTTCACCAGATATGACATCAAGTGCATTGTCCATGACCATGTTAAAGTCTCCTAAGAGGCATATATTATTAGTCAGGTTGTCAACTTTGTTTTTTATCACATTTTGTAATTCTAAAAGAAAATCAAACTTTTCATTTAAAGTATTAGCCTTAGGGGTGTATGTATTGACAACAGCTACCATTTGCTCCCGGGTGCGGGCTAGTACAGCCAGTATTCTACTAGATTGATGAATTATTTCAATTTGGATATTCTTAAGTTTGCTGCTAAATAAAATAATTAACCCCTTACTATGATTTGTACCCTGGGCATGAATTAATCTACCTCCCCATTCCTTTTCCCAGTTACCAGCATCTTCGTCTAAAATATAAGTTTCCTGCAGGCAGGCTATGTCAACCTTTTGTTGTTTGCAATACATAAAGAATGCTTTCCTCTTATGTTTACCTCTTAGTCCATGATTATTAAAGGTCACAATTTTTAAGTTATTCAGATCCATGATGTCACTAATTGATCATACTTTTCTAATTAATGAACATTCACAAATTAAGTCCAAGAGTCCGAAATCTTTAACTCGTAGACCATTAGACGGTCCAGTTCGTCGTCGAAGATCAGGCCACTATTTTACGGAAAGTCACGTGTCATCACTATCCTCATCCATTTTGCGGGATTTAACAGATGAGTGAAGAACCTCTGTCGGTGTTGGGGGAGACCTTTCTATGAGGGAAAGCAGATTTCTCTCGGAACATTCAACCGATTTTGCTCGACGTGGTGGCTTTGGTGTGACTGCGCGTCTATCCTGGTTGCCACAGTTGTGAATAGATTTGCCGACCTCTGTTTTCTCCAACAGAGGAGTGAACCGATTTTCAGAGCTGTATGTGTGATCTGTTTGATCACCCGTGATTTCTCCATCTGTAACCATGGTAACCACACTGGATTCAGCTTCCATTTGGGATTGTTGATTGATTTCCACTGAACTTCTTCCATCTTGTTCGAACAGAGGGCAAAGGGGGTCATTTGCCTTATGACCAGGTGATAGGCACTTCCGACACTTCACTGGAGCTTCACACTCTGTTGATTTATGGCCCTCATCTAGGCAATTTCCACATACCCGTGGTTTTTCTGATGATTTTTGTTCCTTGTGGTAGATTGAAGCTGTAAATATTCCTATTTTCATTTGCCTTGGAAGTGGTTCATTTGGGACGGCAATATAGATAAACCGCTTGCCCGTCTTCCACCTTGTTAGCTGGCCGTTTTCATCTCTGTCCCTTTCGTACATCAAATTTGACATCAATTTACATCCAGCTTTGATCAAAGTCTGCTCAATGTCCTCATTGGATCCAGACAGAGGAACATTGCTGATGACTACACGTGTGGTGGGCACTTCCTCACGAGATGACTCTTTTATCAGAAATGGATTTGTATCAGACAGAGTCACTGATAATTTTCTCAACACAATGCCCTCGATGCGAAGTTTTAGACGAGCCTCTCTCGTCTTCGGATATAGCCTCCAAAGGCCACCTATTCGTTGTGCTCCATCTATGGTATTATACCCCGATACTTTTTCTGATGCACCACAAATTTCTCTTACAGTTAAATCATTCTCTCGTGCAGTCGGCACATCACGCACACGAAAGAAAACAGGACGAACTCGTTCTGGGTCAACCCTTTGACCCTGGGGCATAATGGAGGGTCCAGACTTCGTGTTCTGCATCGCACGTGGGTGGATGAGAGTCCCCGTCACACAAATCAGAGACCGTTATCAACGGTTATACAACAAAACAAAAGTTAAATTTATCACCCGCTCGCAACGATAACGTATATACAGTTTGAACCAATTGAACATCAGCGAAGAAAACAACAAAACACCACGAGACAGTAGAAACTTTGTGTCCGTCGACATCGACCGGAAACGGAAGTCCCTCCCCGAATAGGCTAGTTATCGGTGAGAGAGAAACGGTCAACGGTGGAGTTCAATCTAGGGTGCACTCCGGAGATTCTTTTATTCGGCATGGAATAGACTATGGGTCCGTTTTTCGGCCACCAGTTGTCGCAAAACCTTCAACCCAAATCACTTATATGTATATATTTTCTGAAAGAGCATGATGAAACTATTATTTTAAGATATAACACTGCTATGTTATAGAAAAATTTAACTCGAACATTCTCCTCCATGCTTGCTTCATTTTTCCTAGAAAACCCCTTAAAAATGTCGAAAAATGGTCAAATTCGGCTCAATTTCCAGAAAAATCTGTAAGAGCGATTTCAATTAAACTTCTTACTCACGTTCCCTGGTCCGGTCTCAACTTAAAAAGGCAAAAAAAGGGAATGTTAACCTAACCGTTTTTTGTCAGATTTTCTTCCCGTAAATGAGCCCCGATTTTTAGGCACACCCAAGGGGCATAACTGAGGCAGGACAAACTTTACTCCATTATCCCGATCAGCGTGTAGACGAAGCCAGCACTCGATTTGTACGTACTCGTTTGCAGCGTTGATAATGCTGAATAGGATGGCATGATAGATATAAGCTATTAAGAAGACAAGAAGAATTATGATGTAGCAGAACAAGGGCAGTCTATCGTATTATGAAATTAGAGCGGGGCCATTACTACGAAACTGCGGAGGGCCACCTTAAGGGGCAGGATGTTTTTTACGAAATTAATTATTCACATGTATCGTAATCTCAGAGTGTTTGCGAGTATGGCGGTATACAAGACTTGCCAGTTATACATATTATTTTGGGAAATCCGACCGATAACTTTCCCCTACCCCATCTTTGTTTTGATCAATTTTGCCAATTCTAGCAGGATTTTCGAGAACAAAACTCAAAATTAACCTATTTCTTCTTAATAATGGTCATCCATTCGGCAATATGAAGGCCGTGGTTACTTTTCCGCTT
>JAVTVY010035676.1:0-13705 GCA_036873755.1 Hanleya hanleyi | reverse complement strand
TTAGAAACTTATCTGATAATTCATCATTATGGAACAATAAGACAATTCCGAGATCTAAATCTCTAACCGCGAAAGGCGCGAAATGACGTCAATACCCAGGTGACATATGAACAATACCCAGGGGGCCAAGACCGCAATTTGATGAAAAACTCAAAAGTCTTGCTGTAAAAGGTTGTTGGGCATGAATAGTTTCCATATATACATAATAACAAAATGTAGGTGGACAACCATGTAAACTAGCTACTGGGAAGTTTTTATTGGCTCAGAAAGTGATGACGTCACAGATAATCCAAAAACTTCCAAATTTCGTTACCCCCTCCAGCAAAGGAGGCCCCATGACATTAAAATAGAACAAACATGCATGCTCTGGCCTGATAGCTTACTGCAGTGTGGGTTTATCTAGCCTAATGTCGAAAACAAGATTCAGAAGGCCGATATTAAATTCAAAATGGCGTCCATGCTTTGTCATGTTCACCGTTTGTCATTGGCCTTTTTCATCATTTGTCATTCATTTAATATATATATTTAAAAAAAAATTATATAAGCATATATGGTAAAATACTGCTCGTAGACGACACAATCTTTCAGCTGTTGTGAACTTTTTAATATTTGGCTCATATAGATATGACGGCACAAACAATAAAAAAGCTATCACTTCTCTTAGATATATTTTTTTAATGTTTTTTTCTTCCTTTCTGGCATTTGATTATACAGATACGTATTCTAAATTCACAAACACCTACGGCAAAATAGGACGAGAAGCGTATAGACTTTATTCCAAAGTATACCTCGTGCAGGATAGCACAATTATAGTTATTATTTACAGAGTACAGGACCAGGATCATGCGAATATAGTCAAGTCGATAACAACATTTCACGGTGGACTGAAGTATGATGTATTCCTGTGTGTTTCTTGATGATAAAGTTTACCTGGATCAGACAGACAGCCTCGCATTATTGTAAATTTGAACCATTATATACCGGTAACCATTATGCTATCTGTCGAGGATTATTCAAATAGATTCAAAATGAGCCTAAGATGATCAGCTTTGATGTGAAACCTCTCAGCTCCTACAAAGTATAAATAAGTATCTGCTTCAAGCTAAAAATGATCACTTGAATTAGACGAATAACACTTTACAACACGTGTTTTGAAAGACTCCATGTTTCTGCGATCTTGAATTAATAGATAGATGAATTTAAGTTGAAAGAGCTTGGCAAGTTTTCTGTCGGGTACATGTCTTGAACATGAAAAACATGAGCAGCATGAAAATATGAGTCCCATACATGTAATAGCCCACATGATTGCAATTAGCAATTTAACATTTACTTCTCAACTGAAGATTAAAATGAGCATAATTTAATACACTATGGTGTGGATCTGACTCCGACTTGAAAATAATACAATAAGGAGCAAAATGAAAACAAAAATAAATTGGGTGGACTACTTATGGCCGTCAATTTGAATTACACTGATAAACTGTAATAAACTGAAGACTAAGGAAATACATTGAAAATGGGTGTAAGGTCAGTTGTAAAAATCCACACAATAAGCTAAGACGAATGCTTCACATTATGCGAGCAATTAAAAAAAAACGAGATTTACAGATGCACATGACCGTCATTTTGAATTTGACCATCATATCTTAATCTTAAAGAAATGCAAATAGATTCAAAACTAACGCAAAGTATTAGGCTATGACAAGAGGCCCATTGGTTTTGATAAATTTGAACAATGAGCTAAGAATAATTCACTGAATCATAGGAGTAACATGAAAAAGGCTGATTTTAAGATGACCACTTGACCGCCATTTTGAATTTGACCATCGTATCTTAATCTTAGGAAAATGCAGATAGAGAGAGAGAGAATTACGGTTTAATGTCTTGTTCAGCAATATTTCAGCTATATAGACACAGTCGAAACTGACGCAAGGTATTGGGCTATGATACGAGATCCATGGGTTTTGATAAATTCGAACAATGTGCTAAGAATAATTCATCAAAGTATATGAGTAACATGAAAAAGCCTAATTTTCAGATGACTCCACATGACCGTCATTTTGAATTTGACCATCATATCTTAATCTTAGGGAAATGCAAATAGATTCAAAACTGACGCAAGGTATTGGGCCATGATAAGAGGTCCATCGGTTTTGACAAATTTGAACTATGAGCTAAGAATAATTCATTGAAGTATAGGTGTAACATGAAAAAGCCTGATTTTCAGATGACTCCACATGACCGCCATTTTGAATTTGACCATCATATCTTAACCTTAGGGAAATGCAAATAGATTCAAAACTGACGCAAGGTATTGGGCCATGATAAGAGGTCCATCGGTTTTGACAAATTTGAACTATGAGCTAAGAATAATTCATTGAAGTATAGGTGTAACATGAAAAAGCCCGACTTTCAGATGACTCCACACGACCGTCATTTTGAAATTGACCAACATACATGTATCTTAATCTTAGGGAAATGCAAATAGATTCAAAGTTGACCTGCATGTAATATGTTAGTCTATGATTAAAAGACCCATCGATTTTGAAAAAACACAATAAGCTGAGAATAATGCTTCGAATTATACAAGCAAACTGAAAAAGCGCGATCTTTTAGGTTGGCCCCATATGAGCGTCATTTTGAATTCAACCGTCATATTTTGACCTGAAGCTATGCAAATAGGTTCAAGGCTTGTTTTTTTTCGTTGAAATGACAAAAATCGCCAATACCACATACATCTTACCTAGCCTCAACCTCTATTCCATCAATAATATTCCACTGACAAACAAGCAGATGTCAAAAGACATGCAATGAGCTTATTGACTTTCGATTATTGGCTCATGGTCTATATTTCTAACTCTTTCATTTTACCTTTTCTTCTATTGAACCCATACTCACTAATAGCGGTTACACCTGAAATAATCTCCTGGAATCTATTGGGTAAAAATACAAGGAACATGTATCATACACAGCTTTAGGTTAACCTGTCCCCTAATTGGGATTATATCAGCCTCGTTAATGACGATTTTAGCTATAAATAAATATTTCATATTTAAAGAGACTACCAATCGTACATTTGAGATGGTCTCGGATAAAAAAGTATTCCTAAATAGGTAGCACACTAGTATTTTCGCAATATGTTTAGGCCTTAGGAGTAACTGTTATGATTATATGATGCAGTAGCCCGAAAATCTACATTTCAAGAAATATCCTGACATCGATATAACCTACATTTCTTCCTGAAATCTTCAAACTAGAGAACTCAAAGTTTCGATAATATATCACTATGCCATCTCTGGACATCTCATACAGTTAATACACTTTGGCTCGGTAATTTAACCTATAAAAAACTTTGAAAATTGAAAAAGTGGGGAATTTTGATTTTCAGCCGATATTTGGAAATGACCCCAAAGTCACCTCACCCTATTAACTTTAAATCGAATATTTGAATTCAGTATATTCACTGATCAATGGTAATTGTATTTATGCCTCATAATAGACATCTAAGTACACAACAAGGAACGTATTGTTATTTGCATAACCCTTCCCCTATCTTCTGTAGAACCAGCGTTTTATCAGGGAGAGTTCTATTGTAGCCTATAACAAGCTTCCAGTAGCAAGTTGGCGGGGTTGTCCGTGTGCAAAGTGTTACTGGGTATCTACAGAATATATTTAAACCCAACAACCTTTTACAGCAGAACTTTGCCCTCTGGCCCCCTGGGTACAAGGTTAGGCACCGGAAATGCTTTAACATTGGCAATGCCGCATGAATTTGAAAATAATAATCGCTTTCAAAGTAATAAAATTCAAATAAATTCAAGACGTTATCGCCTAGGAGTTAAATAGGCATTTGCCAACAGAAGGCATCGCCTGTAAAACGCCCGTGTATGAATTAATACAGCATTACCAATGCAAATGAATTTTTCGCTGCCTAACATCACCGTAGCGTCAATTGGGCATTGGGTTCTATCGCGGGACGGACCTATTCACCTTGCACAGTAAAGCATGGCTTCTTGATATGGACGTTGAAATTATACCTCTTGTAGACAATTTGTTTTTTGCGCAATGTACTTGTTGCCCATTAATAATTGCGCCTATTAAAATGAAAACAGTTATGAATGCATCTCGATGAAAGTACCAGGAAGTATGCTTCCTATTCACCTGGGTACTTGAATATCCCTCAACTCACCACTTCCCGAAAGTATAACGGAGAATCACACAACCGGCTAAAGGTGGCCAAAATATTGTTGTAGGACGTAAAGTGAAAGGATGTCTGATAAGATACAGATATGTCCGACAAATCAAGTCAGTACTTTCTAAAGCTAGATCAACAGGAACAATGTGATTATCATTTAGCAGGAGACCAACAGTAAGGAAGTTTGAGGTTTCACTTGCTGATCTAAAATCTGCACAGGGTACAAAATTTAGTTCCAAAAATACAGTTTCATTTAAAACATTGCGCAAATTTTGCGCCAATAAATCATTTGTCGTTAGTTACTTCGGGCAACTACTCAAACAGATATTATGGTTGCAGTTTACGGTTTTATTGCCATCTGCTACTTAAATGATATCTATAGTACCGACTATATTTAGTAACTTTATCATACTTTCTCCATGGGATATGTGGCTAAAATCGACAAATTTGCAAAACGGCATATTTAACAAGAATATGATATTCGCTTCGAATCTGATAAAATATGCAAACGAAAGCAAACAGAATTCTGCAAATAATTTCCTCATATTATCGATATTATTGATTTTCACGTTATTAAAATACATGTATATAGTACTTGCTAATATAGAGAATTGCTATACACGCAAAATGAACACTGGTGTAAAATGAATCAATTTCACAAGTTTGGCGAGAGCAATACTTTGTCTAACTATTTCGAGGACGCCGAGCCAGGAAAGTCGTGTTGGAATCCAGGTATATAAAAGTATATTGTTAATAATAATGATCTATGTCTCAGTGAATAAAGGACAGTGTGCCAAATTATATGTCGAACATACAATCCGACTGACACCGAAAGTTCACTCGCTGGTCTACTATCGGACAAAGATATCCATGGCACATTAACAGAAGGTAGCACCAGCAGACCAACTACAGGACATCCAAAATCAGTTTGCAGCAGAGATACAAAGGACATCCATGAAAAGGCAACTGAACAGACTGATTGACAATATAAACAGAAAACTTGCAGACAACATTGAAATGCTGAGGTGCTCACTCAAACAAGTCAATAAGGTAAAACTGCAAGACTCCACAACACAAAGTGAAGAACCTAACACCATATCGGAAGAATCAACACAAACTGGAGAAGTTCTGATTTAGCCAGAAATAATACTTGTATCAAAACTAGTCAGTGATCATAGCTCTGCTAATGAAACACACTCGAAAGATGTGACATTAAAAGCGTCTGGTCCGTCATTCATAATTCATCCGCGTCCATAATCCAAAGACCTATTCCATATTCCATATACCAGTATTAGCACCAAATTCAAAAAGACAATCATAGTATACATAAACATAGGCTTGTTTCCTGCAAGAGAGAAGCGGTCAACAGTTTTCAATGATGCCGGCAAGACATCATGATGTTCCAAAAATATCAAATCCGTATCGCTGATCAGTATTCTTAATCCATAATATTCGTTGTAAAGTCGTCATCTTAAGAATGATGTATCTCAGTCACGCTTTGATTGTGACTGTTCATATGAGTACCATGAGGATCTTGAAGTACATGGGTTCATACGGCCCCTAGCTCCCGGTTAAGCGGAATTAGACACAAGTTACGAAACGTAGCGCCATAGATCTTGCACGCTACGTTCGTATTTTGCTATCGGCATGCGATATGTATCGCCAAATTTGAGAAACTTTGAGTGTAGGCGCTTGGTGGAATAGCCCTGTTTTTTAAGTTTCTGCACCAGTGTTTTGTGACGTTGATTAAAATTGTCACATTTAACACAGGATCTAGCAAATGCTACTAAGCGAGATATGTATACGCCATATGCAGGTCCGACTGGAATATTACTGTCCAGAAAGGGATAGTTTACGATGTCGAAATTGTAATCATCTCTTTTGTCATAAAGTCGACGAGAGAGAATGCCCGCTTCATTTTTATAGAGATAGAGATCTAAATAAGATGTGCCTGTAGGGTTATCTATAGTTTCCTTCAAATCCAGTGAAGGTGGATATATATCCTTCACTGCGTCATTTATATAGCGATTATCCACAGCGAGAAGACCGTCTATATAGCGTTTGGTGAATGAGAAGGAACGGGCTTTGAACCACCACTCAAAGATCTGCAGATCATATGACCACACAAATCACCCCCCCCCCCCCTCCCACCAAAATTTTAGGAGTATTAGTCCGAACTAAATTGTATCTACAGGATGGACAAGCCGATCCTGTACCCCTCCCCCAGCTTTATTGCAGGGCGGGGTATAAGTCTGGGTAATGAAGGCCTAGTAATTTTGACCAAATATTTCAGGTCATAAATATTAGATGCACATCTTCAAACCATATTAAACATGTGTACAAAGTTTCAGAAACATCCAGTAATACATGTAACTGTGTGACTAGTTAATTACACAAGAACATGCTCTATATATTGGAATATTGGAAGTCCAAATCTGGGTAATGAAGGCCTAGTAATTTTGACCAAATATTTTAGGTCATAAATAAGAGATGCACATCTTCAAACCATATTAAACATGTGTACAAAGTTTCAGAAACATCCAGTAATACATGTAGCTGTGTGGCTAGTTAATTACACAAGAACATGCTCTATTTATTGGAATATATGCAGAAAGTCCACGTCTGGGTAATTTTGACAAAAATTAATATTTCATGTCACAAATAGGAGATGCAAATCTTCAAACAGTCTAGAAAGTTTCAAAACCTTCTGATAAAAATAGTAGGAGTAGTTGGTTACACTAGAAACTTGTCTCTACATGGGAATAGATCATGAAAATGGCAAAGTCCTATAAAGTTCAAAACGTCATAAATATGTCAAAAATTATAATTTCGCTTTGTAAATAGGACATGCACATCTTCAAATCAACTTCGTTGCGGGGGTATAATACAGGTTGTATTGTATCGTGAGCTGGCATTTTGCCATCATTCCGTGGTAGGAGGACTACATTCATACTCACCATATATCACGAGCAAAGCCGTCACCAGTACGAGACGAAATAGAGACATTGCCATTTGAAGCTGCGGCTGGATGTATCTTGAAATATTTGCACTCTTAACTATACTTATCAAGAGCAGTTCCGGGAAATACTGAATAACTTTATTCTATGTAGTTATTTCGTTTCTTAGAAGAAATACGGCAATTCTGACAATTCTATAGCTAAATAACTACCGACCGGATAGGGCTTTGGATGGAGCTCTCCTTCGCCAGATGTTTTTTGTCCTCCGTGAGACGGAGACTATCGTGTGTCCGTGTGGGAACGGCTGTGTTGAAATGTTGTATTTGTTCAAATACGGATGCGGATTTTGTACATAACAGTTCTCTCGTGAATAAAATGCACGATTACATGAAAGTCTTGTTACAATATTCCACCATCCCAGAAATGACAGTCTCCGAGAATGACAGACTCAAGGAATTATAGCCCTCAGGAATGATAGTCCCAAATAATGAACCTTGTACCCAAGAAATGATAGTCCCCAGGAATGATATTTAAGTTCTATATCGCTCCATCCCATGAATCATAGTAAAATGAATTACACCACAGCAATGACAGTCCCCAGGAATGACAGTCCGCAGGAATGACAATCCCAAGGAATCATAGTCCACAGGAAGCAGTCTCCTGTAATCGGTAATGATAGACCCCAAGAACGATAGACTCCAAGATTGACACCCGCAAGGAATGACAGTCCACAGGAATGTTAGCCCCAGGAATGACAGTCCACAGGGTTGACAGTTCTCAGGAATGATAGTCCGCTGGAATGACAATCTCAGGAATCAGTCCGCAGGAATCATAGTCTCCAGGTAACGGTAACCATAATCGCGAGGATAGTAGCCAGGAATGACAGTGCCCAGGAATGACAGCCCACTGGAATTATAGTCCCCAGGAATAAGACCATCAAGAATGACAGTCACCAAGAATGGTAGCCCCAGGAATGACAGTCCCCAGGAATGATAGTCCCCAGGAATAAGACCCCCAAGAATGACAGTCACCAAGAATGGTAGCCCCAGGAATGACAGTCTCCAGGAATGACAGTTCCCTGGAATGGTAGAGCCATTGCCACTCTCCAGGAAAGATAGTTCCCAGGATGACAGTCTACCTGGAATTCTGGTCTCCAGGAACAACATTCCCCAGGAATGACAGCCTCTAGGTATGATAGTCCCCAGTAATTAAAGTCCCCAGTAATGAAAGTCCCCTGAAATTACAGTCCGCAAGAGTCCACAGGAAGTATATTCTCCAGGAATGATAATCCCCAGGAGCCGTACTCCCCAGGAATGGTAGTTCCCAGGAATGACAATCCCCAGTGATGGTAATTTCAGTTTTCCTAGTCCCCAGGAATGACAGTGCACAGGAATGATAGTCCACATGAATGACACCCGCAGGTATGATAGTCCCAAGGAAAGACAGTCCCTAGGAGTGGTAGTTCCCAAGACTGACAGCCCCCAGGAATGGAAGCACCAGGAATGACAATCCACAGGAATGGTAGCCCCAGGAATAACAGCCCCCAGGACTAATAGTCCCAGAAATGATAGTACCCAGGAATGACAGTCCCCTCGAATTATAATCCCTAAGAAAAATAGTCCACAGGAATGACTGTCCCCAGGTATGATAGTCCCTAGGAATCATAGTCCCCAGGAATGGCAATCCCCGAGAATGATATCCCCTGGAATGATCTTCCTCAATGATTTGCAGTCCCCTCGAATTATAGTCCGCATGAAAGACAGTCCTCAGGAATGATAATCCCAGGAATTATATTCCACAGGAACGATGATCCCCAGTAATGATAATCCCCAGGAGAGACAATCTCCTGGAATTATAGTCTCCAGGAATAGTAGTCCACAGGAATGACACCCCCACGTATGATAGGCCCCAGGAATGAAACTACCCTGGAATTATAGTCCCCAGTATTGACAGTCCCCAGGTATGGTAGCCCTGGAATGACAGTCCCCAGGATTGACAAACCACAAGAATTATAGTCCCCAGGAATGATAATCCCCAGGCGTCATAGTCCCCAGGAATGGCATTCCACAGGATTGGTAGTTCCCAGGACGGACAGTGCCCAGAAATGGTAGCTCCGGGAATGATAGCCCCCAGGCTTGACAGTCCTCAGGAATGAGAGTCCACAGGAAAGGTAGCTCCAAGACTGACAGTCCCCAGGAATGGAAGCACCAGGAATGATAGTCCTCAGGAATGACAGTCCCCAGAACTCACAGTCCCAAGGAATGACAACCACCAGAATTGACAGTCCACATGACTGGTAGTCCCAGGAATGACAGTTCCCAATATTGACAGTCCACGTCAATTATAGTGCCCATGAATGAGAATCCCAATTGACAAAAACTGGCACGGTAGGTCAATGTTCCAGGGTTTTTCTTCTTCTTTTTTTCACCATTTTAAATTGGCCGCTCGAGGTGGAAGACGAGACATTGTATTTCAATGAAATCGCTATTATAAATTTCTCTGAGAAATGCGCCGAATATGAGCGGAATATACAGACAATAAGCTCCATTAAAAGAATCCATAATATATTAATTTTCTGTCTACTTCATGGTATATTAGTGGTGGCATAACATACTCACCGTATGGATATATACAGGAGTTATCTCTCTCTCCTTGTATTCACATTTTGTGACTGGCACAATTAGTTCTTATAGCAACGAAATAAGCTTGACAGAAGTATTCATTTAATACGAAACCACTCAATAGCACGGAATAAATGGAAAGACTGTGAATTATTTGGGTTTTAACAATTATTTCTGAACTTCTTAGTGCATTTCTTGAGTTCATCGATATAATAGTGTGTAAAATGACCTTCAATTTGGCTGTTAATTCAGTTATTTTACGCTTTCTCCGTTTATCAAGCTTCATTTAAAAGCTGTGTTCTTTGTACAGCTGGTTGAATGTTGATTTTAGAGAGCAAAGGCATTATTCTTGAGTTATAACCTACAAACATCTAAATTATAAGTTACAAACTAGGCGTTTGGGAAAAAACATGCTTTCTCCGTGTCTTCTCATAAGTGAGTTAGTAACTTGTATCTAGAGACTTGAAACAACCGAGAGAACGATTCACACATATCAACTAGTATTTACTCTCCAGCAATAAATGTCAAAACACCTAAACCATAAGTTACAAACTAGGCATCTGGGGAAGGACATGGCTTCTCCGTGTCGTTTCATACGTACATTAGTGACTTGTATACATTTTTTGTGTATCTGGAGGCGTGAAACATCCAAGGAAACGATTCACATAAGATCAAGTAGCATTTACTCTCAAACAATATATCCCCAAACACCTAAACTGAAGTTACAAACTAGGCATCTGGGACAGGACATGTCTTCTTCGTGTCGTGTCACGCATGAGTTAGTGACTTGTGTAGAATAACTGTGTTTCTTGAGGCTTGTAACAACTGAGAGAACGATTCACATAAGATCAACTGGAATTTAATCTCCAGCAATATATTTCCAAACAGCTAAATTATAAGTTACAAACTATGCGTCTGGGGAAGGACATGCTTTCTCCGTGCGTCTCATAAGTGAGTTAGCGAGTTGTATAGACCGATAGTGTATCTAGAGGCTTGAAACAACCCAGGGAACGATTCACATATGATCAACTAGCATTTACTCTCCAGCAATATGTCAAAACACCTAAACTATAAGTTACAAACTAGGCATCCGGGGCAGGACATGTCTTCTCGGTGTCGTTTCATACGTACGTTAGTGACTTGTATAGATTTATTGTGTATCTAGAGGCTTGGAACAACCAAGGAAACGATTCACATTGGATCACCTAGCATTTACTCTCAAGCAATATATCTCCAAACACCTACACTATAAGTTACAAGCCAGGCGTCTGGGGAAGGACATGTTTTTCCGTATCGTCTCATACGTTAGTTACTAACTTGTATAGATTTATTGGGTATCTATAGACTTGGAACAACCAACAGAACGATTCACATAAGATCATCTAGCATTTAGTCTCAAGCAATATATATCCAAACATCTAGATTATAAGTTACAAACTAAGCATCTGGGGAAGGACATGCTTTCTCCGTGTCGCCTCATAAGTGAGTTAGCGACTTGTATAGACTTATTGTGTATCTATAGATTTGGAACAACCAAGAGAACGATTCAAATAAGATGAATTAGCATTTATTTTCCAGTAACTTATCTACATACACCTAAAATTCACGTTACAAGTTAGTCCTGTGCGGAAGGATATATTTTCTTCGTGTCGTCTCATACGTGAGTTAGTGACTTGTGTGGACTTTTTGTGTATATAGATGCATGGAACTACCAAGAGAAGGATTCACATACTGATCACACGACGGTGCGAGTTTATGCAATGAAATTGGCGGAACATCTAATGTATATTGGTCCGTGTAACCTTGCACAATTCAATTTTCGTTTTTTTGTTTTTGTGTTCTCAAAATCAAAAATTGAAAATTGACCGTCAATTTTCAATTTTCGTTTTTTGTTTTTGCGTTCTGAAAATCAAAAATTGAAATTTGACCGTCAATTTTCAATTTTTGATTCTGGGATTACAAAAACAAAAAACGAAAATTGATATTTGACAGTCAATTTTCAATTTTCGTTTTTCGTTTTGCTTCACGCAAAAATGAAAATCAAATATTGAAAATTGCCTCGACTTGTCCGTTTTTCGTTTTTGGATTTTAACTTTGACGTATCTTATGTTAAGTTCTCATGTGGACGGGTTATCATGTCACTTCCGGTACGACGAGTAGAATAGAAAACGCAAATCGTGTCGTATGAGAGGTGTGGAGCGTGAGAGGCATGTGGCCCACCAGGCCATCCTCGGGAGCCAGTGTATTGATCGATTTGTTAGGGTATCTATACATTGCCTTGGTTGCATGGTTGCACACGATAGTTCTGGATAAAAAAAAAGATCAAGGGGTATCCTCTAAATCAAACCAATTATTCAACAGGTTCAGCTAGCTCATTACTTCAATCCACTAGCTGGACGGTTTGAGATGTGACATCGCTGGCATAACTTTGATGTCAGGCTGAAATCGACATCGAGAGTCAAGGCAAAAACCGCCGGCTTGGGATACCGACATGCTAATTTAAAATAACCTCGGGGATGAAATGTTCGAGATTGAGGCAACGACTCAAGAACTCACTCGAATCACCAAAATGTCCTACGGAGGGCCAATGATAGGCTGATGCAGCAACAACAACATTTTCCCAGTTATACGCCAGATTTTGAAATCGAAAACGATGCCGCGCTATGTCATCGGTCAACTGAGACAGTCACGTGGTTGTGTATGAAGATTGGGGTGGCTCCTATAAATAGTGATCCAATGAAAATGCTCGTCTTAGTTTGAAATGGCGGAGTCGAATGACCAATCGCTGAAGGGGAGACAGCTGGAACAGTACACTATCACTGTCTGTTAATATCTTGAATTAACAGAGAGTACTGCAGTCTATGTGCGGGGATTCACGATTTACCTGGACTTGTGAAGATGCACCAGACAGGTCTGGATATGTGGCATCCCGCTGTTCTCAATGGTTATTGGCCTTGAGGCCTGAGCCAATCAGAACGCAGTCTTAGATTTTCTCATTTCTAAAAATAGATGTTTAGAGCGCTACAACAGCGAACAGCATTCATGCAGACAACCGCTATTTGCTATTGATTTGAAATATAGTATTTATAAAGATACCAACAAAGATTTAATACCAATAAGAGTAAGTATGCGGCCCGTAAACCACCATTTCAAACAAGCACACAATCGCCACGTTTGATGTCAGACGTCTGAATGCTTCAACGCTTCAGGTCCAATCTTCATTCTCTATTTTTGGGACCTGGATCGGTGGAGCGTTCAGATGCTCGTCAACGTTCAGCGTCAAAAACGCTTCAACGCAAGTGTGGGTGTCAAACGCTTCAACGCATCGACGTGGGAAGTTTCCTTGGGGGTTATGATTAGGCATCTTCATTTTATCGAGCCAATTTCTACGTTCCCACTTCGAACCTGCCTTGATTCATCTGACCCCTTCAGTGTTCAAAATCCGAGGTGTAAATTTCACCTACTAACGACGGAAGAACCAATCAGAGCGTACATCAATTGCGAATGAAGTCACGTTGAGTGACATCATCCTCTATTAGCGGCGTCTTTCCTCCTAATAAGGTGCCCACTAATTAGGTCAGCCAATCAATAACGCTCTTGTGCGACCCATTTCGAATTTCAAATGTTTTCGAGGTCAGTGTCGTCTCGTGTCTATTTATAAGTTATTTGAACATTGAAGGGGTCCAGATATATCAAGGGAAGTTCGAAGTGGGAACGTAGAAATTGGCTAGATAAAATGAAGATGTGATTAGGGTACACACGTATTTATTATACTACCCTACTTTAATGAAACTCCCATGTGTATCAACCCCGTTGTTCTCCATATAATGCTTCACACCTGCTGCACGATTGCCTACTGGCTTATGCGCAGTTGGCCCATTATATTCTAGCTCGAATGCCTGGCTCCAGGGATCTATAGTGTAGTGAAACTT
>JAVTVY010035675.1:0-14105 GCA_036873755.1 Hanleya hanleyi | reverse complement strand
AACAATTCTAAATCTACTATTGGTAAATCTCTAATATCGTAGTGTTTAGCGATAAAATCATGTACTAAAACATCGTTATTTTGTAGATTGTGAGTGAACATATTTACGATAGTTGACAATGATAATCCACGGCATCTATGCAGTATATAAAAGATAAAAAATTGACCGCAAACACTTGAGAAAGACCCCTGTATCCTCTTATTATTATATATCCATGATTTTGAATTTTCTCGTAGAAATGTCACGAATTCTGCGTATATCGGAGGAAAGGCGTACGAATCGAAATACTCGGCATTTCCATCTTCGTCTATGTACAAGGCTACCCAATGCTGACCTTCCAAGTAATGAGGATCCGTGTTGCAAACGTAGGCACGTTTTTCACCTTTTTTTCTCCGTTTAAGAGGTAATGTATCTCTAGAATAAACTCCTTTGAAAATATGTTTTGTATACGAATCAGACTTCAAGATATTTTCTATCTGTTTTGCGTCCATTATGCGGCATAGTCAAACATTACGTTGCGCGACCTGTCTATTAAGATCAAGTTATCGAACTCTGCGTAGCATATGACGTTGATGGTATTCGGTAGTGCGTGTGAGAACCTCATTTCAAGTCTCAGGTTTCCCTGTTTGATTAAATTGAAATGGTCACCATCGGACAAGTCGGGGGTCAGATCAAAACTGAACAAGGTGTACCCCGCGCTGAAGTCTGTTCTCGATATGTCATTACCTTCGTCTTTGTAGTGTTGCCCCGTGCTAGTGTACAATCCTAAGTACGATCTCATAAAACTCTGTCTCTCAAAATTTGGTTGCAGTGGTTTAGCCGGCGCTTGTCGTCCGTCCACGTATAGGGCAAAAAAGTTAATGCCGTAGTGTTTCATATTGAACGGGCTTTTATTGTACACGCCATTATACGCATCGGTGTCTACACACCCCACCACAATACGCTTTGGCAATTGGCCCAGAAACAGGTTCTCCTGATTTACGGACATGTTACCCCTAGGAACTGAAAATACCTTCATGGCCACCCTCCTGACAGGATATTTGCAGCTACCTTTCTGTAACGCGGCGGTGTGAGCTAGCATTACTGAAGGGTTCAGTTTCACTTTACGCACGAACAGAGACACAGAGCTTAGAGTGATCTTATAGTCCGGATTCACCTCGCTCGTCATCAGAGCGAATTCGTCTTTACTTCGTATAAGTTTTATTTTTACGTTTACGCCGTTGAGAAGATATCTACTCTGAAAGCATAAGTCGAGGTGGAGTTACCCATTAGATCCACCACACGACTAGCCGAAGTGAGTCGCTTTCGTGCGGTAAACCCCTGATTATCACCCCAGTCTCCATGTGCCCAGCGGTGTCCTTGAACCATAGTACCGATGTCAGCTGAGATTGCTTGGCTTCCCGTCCGTAACTCAACAGAGTTTCCAGGTATGAACGGTAGGGATATGTATTAGTACTGGAGGATATCAATGTCTCGTTTAAACTGAAATCCACTTGACTGAAAAGCGAGTGCAACCAGTTGTTAACGGGTCCCACGTTATCAGCCATGTCCACATTTGTGTCATCGCCCTTAACGATCCTCGCTCTGACGTAAATAAGCGTATTCGCTAAATCGATATAGTCATCGCCCGAACCGTTAATGGCGAACTCTATAGGACCATTGGACGTTAATGTCGCCACGGGGTGATGCTCCACCCATTGACCTTCTTGTACACTGGTTTGTGTAGGTGGCACCGAAAACAAGTCCAATTCGCTGTTCGCGCACTCGCATGACAATGGGTGTACTAACGCCATATGTAATTATTATATCGTTCACTGAAATATATCCCCTTTGATGCGCCCACCCGTCTTAACGGTTCTCCGACTGGACTTCTCCCTCTTTGTCCCTCTTTTTATAGGCATAGAGTTAGACGAAGGCGGTACTCCGAATAACTGTTGGTCGGCTTGACGTATCAGCTTCGCGCCAGCCTGTTTAGTTCTATTTACAGCGGATTGCTTCACGTTGTGTCCCGACAGTACATCCCCCGCAATTTCTAGTCCCGTTTCAACGGCACGTTTACCTATGGATTTAGCACCGCGGGAAAGTAGTGGAAGCATGGTTTTAAAGATTCCTCCGAGTATGTTTCCTATCCCATGCCCCCTCTGCACTGCCGCCCCCGAAAATACGGGTAGTCCGTGCCCGACCTGAGTCGTGTAGTAATCGGCGTATGCTTTAGCATTACAATGATACGGCGTTCTCATGTTCATATGAAATTTGGCGAACGTTTCTGTCTAAAGTGTAGCGTCGCAACCACTTTACCCGAGTCGAATGGTACTCTGGATCCGGTGTCATCCCTTATATCTATTTCCACAGTAGAGAAGTTTTTCTTTTGTAGGGGAAAATATTTCACATGATCGTATGACTGCGTAACGTATTCATCGTGATTTCCGGTAACGGGTACAATACGTAACAGAGGTACAAGACTATCGCCTACTATATGCGATTCTACGATGTCGCAATAGACGTACAAAGAAGTTAGTTGCATGTTTAAATGTCCTTTTCTATTACTTGTGTGAGTACCTATCCCATACTTATTATGATTAAATCCCAAAATTTCTTGTAAACGAGGGCTCAGTGTAACTGTCCACACCTAATTTTGTTCGCTTAGTATGTTCGTTGAAATTGATTCTCACGCGCTTTCTGAAAGTCTGTAACTTTCTGTCCTTCAGATTGTCCAGTTCACGGATCACATCTTCGACTCGGGGATAATAGCCCGCGTCTAAAATGCACGTATAGTTTCTATCATCCACCAACTGAATTTTCATGAACACAGAATCCCGTTGTACATTGAGAAACGCATTCGAGTAATGTAATTCTACTAACCCTACCTCCCATTCACCGTGGAGGTCGAGAGCCTGAGGAAGCTGAGTGGTATAATGGGTCAATGTATTGTTGGGGAAATACTCCATAGAACTATTACTGGGTAAGGTAACGTAAAACATGTTTACCGTTTTAACGATAAGTTTAAAGTGAAGAACGAGTAGTGCCCTTTTCACCTTATAAAGAACTCCATCTAGCTCTTTTCGGACCAGCACGGCGCGTTTCAGACCTCGCCCTTGCCCGACTTCGTTGAGGGGGTGCCTGCGGGGCGGCTATGCCCGGTGCAGCTTGCATAAAATTCCATCGACGAGGATTACCTATTAATCCTTGGGGTACATTCGTTTCTCTCAACCCTCTCGCAAACATTTCCCATCCTTGAGGATTAAAACGTCGTCGCTCTCGTAGTATATCGTTGATGAGATCAGAAATGTGAGTGTTTGCTATTACCCTATCTTTGTACATGAGCTCACCCTGATCGGACCATTTCATATTTGGGCTCGCCTTGATGCGATTAAGTAAAAGACGCGTTTTTTTCTGCATCGACTCGGGTACACTCTGTATAACTTCTTGTTCTATCAAATCTTCATCCTCGTGCTGTATTACGGGAGTGGTTTGAAGCGGCTGTCCTTGCGTTGATTCCCCCTGTACGACCTTAACCTTTAAAGGGCGTCGATCGTTGAAATATTTATTCTGAAACGTTAAATATCTTTGCAAGACTTGACTATATAGAGAAATTTTATCTCCTTCGGATAAATCCCTCCGTTGTAATACGCTCTCCATTTCACGATCCAAAGTTTGCATCACCGTAGCTGAACTGTCAGTGGGACCTTGTTGATTTTGTGACAGAGATTGCAACGTGCGTTCATCTATCAATGCCATCTTTTTAAACGGTTCCATTAGCTACCACCAAATATACCGGAAACTAATGGTCCTAACACTGACGCAAGTGGAGCCAGTAAAGCTCCTAGGAATCCTGCTTTTTGTAGTATCGCCCTTTTTTTACCCTGAGGTGTACTTTTCTTAGCTAACTGTCGAAGCACGTTTTTATGTCGAGATAATTTTGCTTTCTGAGGAGATGATAAGTGTACATTGCCTTTTAAGACATTACGCGCGCATTCGCAGAGACAGTCTAGCAATTCTTTGTCCGCACCCCTGATTATAATTTTACACAATTTTGGATTGGCTTTTGATAGTACTTTAACGGCAAGAGCGTTCCTCCTTAGTCTTGCAGACATGACGGCCGATAATAAACTGAACACGTTTCGACGTTACACAATTCTTTTATCTTCTCATGTATACGTATTGAATTTCACCCGGGAATATACGTGTACGCAATCTCATATGTTCGGCGGTATCCTGTTTCAAGTCGATAAAAAGATATCCGTAAGGTTCTGAAACAGCGCTGATGTACACTCTGTGCAAGAAGACTGTATTTCCCGGATACATTTGTTTGGCCAAATGCGAAATTTGAGATGCATCTCTCGGGTTTTTGAACACGATCATATAATGACAGTTCAAACTTATAGTTCGATGCTCTTTGTTTTTACTAAAGAGATTCTGAGTTATGTAAATAACGCTAGCATTACGATGATGGCTGCCTTTAGTGAATAATTGACTGACTCTGTTATCGATCTCGCTCATAAGGTCATCAATTATTATCAGTTTTCTGTTTTCAGAGTTCAGTTCAGGCAGTCCGCTCAATCCATCGTGAAAATCTATGTTCGGAAAATCTGAAAAAATAGGTTGCCATTCTCCATAACACCATATTATCTTTTCAGGCGGCTTATCGACGAGTTGGGAAACGCTACGAATTAAACGAATGACGAATGGAGTCTTTCCACTTCCCGTAGGACCTGATATCATACACGTGAAAGGATGTTTCATTCGTGTATCCATCGTGGACTGTTCGCCGGTAGACTAAGTAGTCTGTAGGTAAGCATCTTCGTTTTATAATAATTTCGTATCCGTAACGCCGTTTCTGTATTGACTCGTATACACACATCATCTGTAAATTTAAGTAATACTAACGAGCGTGCCCTGCTCGTTTTTCCATCGATGAATAGTTCGCTGACTATTGTTTTATACGCCTTTAGCGTATGTACGCAATCCACCATATCATACCATTCTTTGAAACCATCATCGGATTTATTATTAAAATACGATGACCAGAGTAATAACGCCGAAATGATCATACTTATACGTTCCGTCTTTGTTCTTTATACCTTAGAGCCTCAACTGCTTTACCGATGTCTGTCACACGTCGGATAAATTTCTCCCACTGCTTCAGATTAAACCATATGCCTCGTATAGTAGGTCGTCCGTTCAGGTAGTGACGAATATCAATCCTGATGGCGGACTTATATACGCATACAGTTACTCCGATTCGACGATCAATAAATATAGGCGTGGCCATACGACATGTATGATTGGTTGATTCAACAGTCGTCACGTTGGTCGTATTATTATTATTAATAATACTTTCGCATAATATCCTACGCGTTTGCAGTACTATAATAGGAACGCAAAAGCATAATAGCAGGACGAGCGTTATAGCGCCTATACCCGCTTGTCTCTTGTTATCCGCACTCATCTTCCACTGTCTTAATCGATCCATGATATTGAGCATAATGCGATCAAGTGTACGAACTTCCCTTATTTAATGTTTTTCATCTGATCACGTGACACCCATGAGTTAAAGGATTTAGGCCAACCTTTCCACTTTACGAAATATTGGGTTTTTCCCCTGTGGGTTTTTCTTTTCAAGATCTTCTCGATTTGATAATACGCATCTTTTGTCTTCTTTACTTTTTGTAGTTCGTGGGCGTAGAACGTTCCTTTCAACTCCTCTCCATTCATATCGCGTACTTTGTACACGGAAGGAGAACGAGGTAGCCTATGCGTTATTACGAAAATTTCATCCGTCCAGTTGGGAAGATATCCTTTTTCGAACGTTCTTTTTATCTTGCTTATGCGAACACGTTCGCCGATACCGAACCTATATCGTGGGGTGGACTCTACATGCAGTTTAGTATCTCCGTATAAATTATTTCTGACTTGTATTTCGTTCGTTTCATCGACGTCTTCAGGGGCCATCTTGATACTACGATGGTACGCGGCGTTATAGCCGTCTACTAATTCATCTAAAATGTCGATGTACCGTTTTGTATTTTTAGCCGTGAAGTAGCGATACATACGGTTCTTCAGTGTCCTGTTAAAACGTTCTACGACGCTGGCCTTGGTTTCGTTATACGTATGAAAGAAATAAATTTCATTTTTCCTGAGGTAACTCTGCACTTTACGGTTAAGGAATTCTTTTCCTTCATCCGTTTGTAGATAAACCGGTTTCCTACCCCCTCTCGCTATTCGGAGTAAGGCTTTGACTATATTGTCACCCGTTTTAACTTTCACGGGGATAGCCCACGCGAATTTAGACAAAACATCTATACAAGTAAGAATGAAATTGCTATTCCTGTTCTGTTTCGAAAGAGAAGACATATCTACCAAGTCTGCTTGCCATAAACCGTCTATTTTATCAACGAACACTCTGTTCCTCTTAAAATTCTTCCTAGCGGGTTTATGTAAAGTGTACGTATCTTGCCGACTCAACCAATCCTGTATATGCGTCAATGGTATCGTGTGGCCAGCCTCTTTTGCCGCTCTATGTAATGCACGAGCCCTCGCATACCCCGATCGACTGGACGGTGTGTAGTACAATTTACGCAAAATACGATTGAGCTTTACAGAGTTCATGACCGTACGGTTAAGCGGTGTAGCAATAAATGACGCATCAATAACTACGAAACGTATATAAATAAAAATAATTGAGCAACACAACACATTGTATAAGTTATCATACGTTATGGAAGTTTAGAGAGAAGAGATGGAGGATGTACACGTATAGGGATTATTGCCTATAAAACGAGAATTTAAACATTCGTTCGTAATAGTCAAGAGTTCATTGTTCAAACCGAGTGTTCTTAGAGCTAATTCATGGATTTCGTTTTAATAGTGTCCAGGAGATCTCGTTTCCACTCGTCAGTCTTTAGTTCAGTGTTACGCCAGTCTTCGCACTGATACTTCATCAGGTACAAGGGATGTACATTCACCGCCGTCTGACCTTGGATGATGGCTTCAAAGTTTTTCATGACCGCCTTTTCATCAATACGTTGTAGAGCTTCCTCGAAGTGCACGTCGGCCATTTCGTCAGGGTCGTTCATCATGCAGTCGTGGTGTTTCTGAGAAGGGTCATCTATTTTACATCCTGCACAATGTTCCCGGGTTATCTCTCCGATCATGGGTGAGATGTCTTCGATGTACGCCTTCTGTATAGCGTGCTGTAGAAATTGTTTCCTGCGGTTGACCATATCGTCGTCGAAAGCTCCTGCTTCACAGGCTTGAATAGTAGACGTCATTTCTTTCAGCTCGCAGTCGATGTCTTGAGTTTTGGCTTTCAGAGCACTCCACAAGACAGAGTTCAGGCTGATGCCCTCCTTTGTCGGGTAGACTTTCTTCTTGTCGTAATCGCATTTTCTCCACCTCTTTAGATGTACATGTGATTTACCTTGATACACGTTGTGACTGAGGTAAACGTCATCATCTAAGTACAGCGGTTCAGGCGTCTGCTTATTACGGTTAATGAAGACATCTATCGTGGACACGTAGAAATTTAGATTGTCCCAAGCTTTAGTGGTCCTCGTGATACACTTTACAACGGCAGAGTCCGCCACATCTCCGTGACTGATAATACGCAGTCTTGCCGTACCATTCTCGCCTAAGATTTCCGCACACACGTTGTAAGCCAGAGGAATCATGGTTTGCTGCGGGAACGTATACACAAGTGAGCTCGTCGAGAAGTGAATGGTAACTGAGACCTAAAGCGCTCTCCTTTTATCCTAATAGCCGTCTAAGGGTCACGTGATGTTTTCATTGTTATTTAACAAAGGAACAGCTAAAAATAGACATTACTGCTAACAAAGGGGATTAAACCGGTTTTAGCGGTTTCTTACGACCGGTTAAACCGGTTTGACCGGTTTCTTACGACAGGTTAAACCGGTTTGACCGGTTTCTTACGACAGGTTAAACCGGTTTGACCGGTTTCTTACAACCGGTTAAACCGGTTTGACCGGTTTCTTACAACCGGTTAAACCGGTTTTACCGGTTTCTTACGACCAGTTAAACCGGTTTGACCAGTTTCTTACAACCGGTTAAACCGGTTTGACCAGTTTCTTACAACCACGCCCTAATTACGTCACAAAACCGGTATAACCGGTTTCTTAGGACCGGTTAAACCGGTTTGACCGGTTTCTTACAACCACGCCCTAAATAATTTAAACCGGTTTCTTACGACCAGTTAAACCGGTTTGACCGGTTTCTTACGACCGGTTAAACCGGTTTTACCGGTTTCTGATGACCACGCCCTAACTACGTCATACGATGACGTCACTTTCGTTCTCAATTCTGATTGGTCCACGTCCATAAGGGCGCATCTACTACTATTAGGCGCCTTGGTTACTAATTCAGCTTCATTAGACCACCATCAACAATGTTTTTAGCTGTAAAAACTGTCACGGTACACATATGTGAACACTAGGCTACCAGGTTAATCATCAGCATATAGCTATGCATTTTTCGCAAGGTGTATGATCAAAAATAACAGAAATAATAGCAAATAAAACAGAGAAATTAATCACACAAACCTAGAGTTGTTACAAAATACATATGCCGTGCGCTATTTTACGAAATATCTATAATTCCATAATTCACTGTGAGTACCTTCTGTACACATATGTGTACGTGTGCAACCGTGTTAATCTATGAAGGATTTTTAACCAACTTTCCACAGTACAGTGACTGTCGGACTAATGACACAATTTGTGATATTAGCTGAACTTTTTTTTTCATTTTACCGGCACACATATGGTTGACCATCCCTGACACGAAGGCCGACCATTCGTTATAGCTCACACCATAGTATTAAATGATTATAGACTGCCTATAAATTTTTTGTGCTATGGTATGAAATCAACAAACTTAATTATCATAATTAGCATTTAAAGTCTGCCTGTAAATAATATGTATACCATGGTACAAAATACTCGGAATTTATATATGTGGCCATGGGCTGCGAAGGTCTGGAAAGATAACTTTAAGCTTAGCAATATGAAAATTGATTTTCCAATTTTTCAGTTTCATACCACATGGTCTGTGTCATCCGCACATGTCCGGTTACATATCGCTGCAGCTATGTTACATATGCGGACCTATTACCAATACGGCGCTTCAGCCAGTCAGAAGCCCCCAGGAGTTCTTTCCTCGGTGGTACGCCAATCAAAATGTCATCAACAAATTAACAATTTCAATCAATGGACGAGAAATAAACATCGAACTCAACCAATAGGCGACGGCGGCGATCGGAACAGTATTCAGGCGGTTCAGCTGTCGACATCCATATCGGTTACCGACATCTTAATGTAAAACAATTCCAAGAGGAGGTGATCAACGTCCACTGTACACATATACTGGAGCAGACAGGCCCAGGCTGGTTTGACTGATCGTCATTTTAAATTTTCACATGATTATATTTTACTTCTTTTTTTCCTAGAATTCTCTTTAACGCTGTTTATATTTTAGGCATAATCTAAACACTTTTGAGTTAGATAAATTAAAACAGGCGCCAGCTGGGGAATTCTATTCCAGCAAACAATCACTCTCTAATGTTAGATGAGGGTAGATTTCAGCCATCCCCAGCCTCATTACTCGAGATGAAGTAATGAATATGTAACACTCCATGTTCATTATTTTTGTTCTCGTTTTGATTTGAAATATGTCGATTTCAGTGTGCTATCTGTAAATTTGATTCACGACACTGTCGTACTCGCCGACGGCTATAGAAATTTTGAACTAGTGTGAAACTGGAAGTTTTATGAGAGCGATCGAGCCATAGGTCAAGAAACACGCATGCTCAATTTCTAGCCCTTTCACGGTCAGCGGCAAATTATGAATGTCTCTAGTGATTTAGGGAATGACGATGTGTAATTTAGAATTTGCAGACGTTAATGCTGCGTTTACGGCCGCAAATTGAGTTTTACAGACGACGGGTCAGCGGAGTCTGTAAAACAAATATTTTCGGCAGTAAAACTAACATTAATGTTCGCAAATACTAAAATATAACATGATTATTTCTATTTTAATTTCACTTCTTCCTTCCGTAATTTAATAACATTATTTTAGAAATTGGTGCATTTAAAGACATTCTTTTGTAACATAAAACATGCTCGCTCATCCAGCTATTATACTCAAGAATGCCTTGGAGCCCATGTGTTCGCCAGTGTTCATGAAACAGGCAACTGAGAGCGATCGTACAGCACGTGGAAACAATTTGTGGCCGTCAATGAAACTTGTTGCTTCCTCGCTTGTCACCGAGTCTTAAGGATGTCCGCTGGTGATTTTTAGCTTTGGCGGTAATTTTGCCTGTTTTGCATATTGAGTTATCTCATTTTCCAAGGTTAAGAGATAGGGATTTCCTTTTAAATTCTTTTAACTGGGAATTTTGCACAGCAACATCCATCCAGTTTGATAAATTTTGATAGACATTGCGATTATCTGCAAACAGTTAGTATATAAGAGAAAGTTAACTACTAATTACATGAACTTGAATTTTTCATGAATATGCTTCAAAACTATGGCGATTCCCTATGTTTTCTGGGTTATCAAATGAAGCATGGGTCAATCCACTTAATGTTGCCTACAGCTAAAAAATCCACACAACCTATATTTTTTATTTGTTTTTCCTCATATTACACAATTATGAATGCAACAACACACATTATTCAAACAGTTAATTACTTCGATTTACCAACAGCGAAAATCCTTAAGCGGATAGATCATAGAGTGTTTGACCTGGTTTTATGTTGATGTGGCTGGATGAAGTATCATTTCTGCCTAAGGGATGATGCTTCGGTAAAGTGATATCGTGACTGCTCGCCTATTGGCACAGACACCGTCCTGATATGAATGAAAAATCGCTGAAATCGATTTTGAATCATATCCACTCACCAATTCTTAGTGAATATAATCATGTAATAATTTTTCAATGTTTATTTTTAGATCTCACAAAAAAATCGATTTCCGTTCTAAACATCAAACAATTATTACACAATAATATTCACTGATGTGGTGAGCTAAATACAATTCCAAGATTGGTAAAGCACGGTGAGTAGTAGGAAGAGTGCAAATTCATTATGAAAAATGAATGTCCAAAATGAGGGCCGTGGAGTCACGTGAAGCTGACGTCACAGATCCGGTCACGTCACATCCGGGCCACTTCCTGTGACGTCACTTCCGGTCACGTGACGGCCCAGTAAGAGTTATCTGCTCCTACATAAGACCCCTGTGACTTCCAATGTTAATATCCGGGGAATGCATGTATGGGATAGGGGTGATCATTTTTTTTTCTTGTGGATTTTACTATGGGTTGTGGCACCTTGTTTTCTTTGTCTCGCGATGCAGAACACGATGAGGAGGCCAGGGATTGATTTTCGCTGAAAAGTTCAGGCAAGTCTGGGGTGGACATGTTAGGTCCATTCTGGCGCAGTGGACAATGTTAGTCCCAATGAGGAACCCACTCATGGACATTTGCGGTATGGGGTGTGGCCCCTTGTTTTCTTCATCTGTAGATAACGATGGGAGGAGTCTCGAGGCCATGCGTTGATTTATTTTTTTAAGTCGCTGATGACGCATGCGCAGTAGGCAGGCAGATCGACGTCGACGTTTTGGGATTTAGGTGGACCCATAATAGTCCGATTGGGTTGTGAGAGGTATCAGGTTGAAACATTCGTGGGGGAGCGCCCAACTGGATGGGTGTCGGATGGAATAGCCTCTATTTGTGCATTCAAAGTAGAAAAATGGTATTTGAATGGACGTTTTGGGGTTGAGATGGACCCAATGGTCCGCTGGGACCGTATGAGATATCATTTTGAAGCACTTGTGAAGGAGCATCCGATTGGATGGGTGTGGAATGGAATTTACGTCATTCTGTGCATGCGCGGACAAGGAATTTTGAGAAAAGGGCACTGGAATGGACGTTTGGGGGTCGAGGTGGACCCATAATGGTCCGAATGAGTCGGCGAGGGTATCAGTTTGAAGCCCTCATGGGGTAGCATTCGACAGGACTAGTATGTAATGAAAGTAGGGTTATGGCGCTCATGCGCAGTAGAAAAAAACGAATTGGAATGGACGTTTTCGGGTCACGGGGGGCAATATTGGGCCGATTGGGCTGTGGGAGATATCAAAGTGAAGCTCTTGTGAAGGAGCGTCCAACTGGGTGGGTGCGGAGTGAAAGGAAAGTTATGGCGCGCATGAGGAGACAGGGAATTATGGGAAAATGGCACTGGAATGGACGTTTTGGGGTCAAGGTGTATCACTATTGATCGGATTGGGTCGTTCGGGTATAGCACTATACATGGCTCATTATGTCCATCATAACCCGCGTTGGTCAGGATGGCCGAGTGGTCTAAGGCGCCAGTCTGAAGTGCTGATCCCCATATGTGGGGGCGTGGATTCGAATCCCACGATTGACACGCACCTTTTTCGTTGTACTTCACCATGTTGTAAAACCATTGTACAAGTACAGCACTATATATGAATAATTATGACCACGATAACCAGCGTTCGTCAGGATTGCCGAGTGGTCTAATGTTTTACTAGTTACAATAACCGACCGTGTGAGGTGGGCAACGCTCGAAGGGGCAGAGTCCGACTCTGATGGCTGTTATTGGAAGTCACATCATTTTGCGCATGCGCAGTCGGGTAGTAGTAGAAAAAAGACAGTTTCGGATGTGCGCTGGTCAAAATGGGCCGTGTAAAGGTGCAGCGCTCGAGGTGGAGAGTCAGACTGGCTACCTGGTAGTTTGTGTCTGTGTGTGTCTGTGTGTGTAGGTGCGTTTACGGTGTATAACGGGGACATTTACATGAATACACACCTTCATACTGGGAACACACCTCCAACCGCGGACGTCCATGGTTTGATAAAGTCTGGGAAACAGTTTCGCTGCCAGTGTTATAATCTTGTATACAATAATATAGTGAAGAAAATAAATAATCTTACACTATAGTGAAGAAAATAAATAAGGAATTCCCCATTTTGACTGAAGAAAACTCAAAGGGGTATGTTTGAAATTGAAAACGGGTGTTTGCCTGGGAGTTCCCACTTTGCCAGAATGTTTCCATGTGTCCCCACTTGTAGAGTGGAATACTGGTTTGGATATTTCAAGTGCTGTGCAAATGTGACCTGGTATGAATGTGCCATGGAAATCCTGGAGCTGCCCTGAACATAAATCAGTAAGAGGTTTCTTAAATAGCCAATACACAAAGAAGTCCCCATTTGTATGGTTGTCTGTGGATGTCCCTGCTATGCGCCTTTCGTAAACATGTATGTGTGTGTGTGTGTGTGTGTGTGTGTGTGTGTGTGTGTGTGTGTGTGGGCAGTGGATTTTACATCCGGGATCTTGTCAACATCCGGGTTTCCAAGTGGGGTTTTCCCGTCGTTCCTCCGTCTTCCATCCGGGTACTGTGGTTTTACATCCGGGTCCTCAGCTTGCATCCAGGTTTTTCATGAGTCACATTGCGTACGTGTGTGTGTGTTTGTGTTTGAATCCAATCGTGCACCATGTCGAATTACGTTCTCTCCGAAAACTTCCTCTCATCGCATCAATATGCTCAGATCCATTCAATATAAACACAACCAAGAGACATCAACACCAACAGGCACATTGCGTGATACACGTTTTATTATCCTCACAGCACCACCACCACCACTACCACCACCACCACCACCTAGCGTTGCCGCCGTCAACGATCAGCGTATAGACATATAGAGTATGTATGGCATGTTATGGTATTCATCAGTGCATGGGTGAAGGATTCAGCCTATGGTGTAGTCGGTCAGCTTGGTGACGAAAAACGTGACATTGGTCATCCTCTCTACGACCCACTGGGTGTTGGGGCGTTGTTGTTGGGCCCATTCGAAGGGATCGACGGTGTCCAGTTTCTCCAGCATCGCCTCTAGCGACGCCCGGTTAATGATGGTAAACGGTTGGTCAAATACCCGGATGTTACTGCTCGGGTAAAAATATCGGGCTTGGTCCGTGTCCTTATGATGCAGCACATAACCAAACGCCAGATTCAACTTGAAGGCCGTAGTTTGATCGTTGAAGATGGCTTCCACGTAGCTGCGTAGACGGGCGAGG
>JAVTVY010035674.1:0-15377 GCA_036873755.1 Hanleya hanleyi | reverse complement strand
AAAACGGAAATAAAGACAAAGGCGATCCTAGCGGCCAAGGCCTGAACCGTGTATTGTGCAAGTCCCGCATTGGAACTCTTCTGGGTTCGGAGGTAGTTTCAGTGAAACCGGAAGTGACTTCACACACTTGCGCAGAACCCACACCACCAAACCACAACCATGGACCCATAGTGGTTGGTCAAACATCCCCCCCCCCCCCACAATGCCTGCTTTCTATACTACGGCCAGACTGCGGATGCTGCTTCACGAGAGCTTCAAAATAAGACCTCAGACGACTCCATCGGACCACTAGGGGCTCACCTAGACCCTAAAATGTCTATTTCCATACCCTTTTCCCACAATTCCTGCTTGCGCATGCGCAGAATGACGTCAGTTCCACGTCACACCCATCCCGTCGGATGCTCCTTCACGAATGCTTCACATTGATACCTTATACGACTCCATCGGACCAATAGGGGCCCACCTGGACCCCAAAACGTCTATTTCCATACACTTTCTCTACTGCGCATGCGCAGAATGACGTCAGTTTAACGTCACACCCAGCCCGTTGGATGCTCTTTCATGAATGCTTTACATTGATACCTCATACGACTCCATCGGACCAATAGTGGCCCACCTAGACCCCAAAACGTCTATTTCCATACACTTTGTCTACTGCGCATGCGCAGAATGACGTCAATTCCACGTCACACCCATCCTGGCGGATGCCCCTTCACGAATGCTTCACTTTGACACCTCACGCAATCCAATCGGTACACTAGAGACCCCTCTCGCCCCTGAAGATTGCCGGAGAATTTGGGACTACTTTCTGTCCGCAGAGGCAGACCGCATCACCACCAGACCGCATCACCGCGGAGGAATACACATGCCCGATTCACGCAGACCGGAAGGGACGTCACACTTGCGCAGAACACCTGCGCACACTGCCACAAAATCTTACCTGTGCACACTCCTGCGCACACCACTTTCTCGCGCATGCGCACTGACATCAATGAGGCTCGAAATCAGTATAGCCCACTACTCCAGCCCTTCTAGACTCCCCCCGAGTTTGCATCTCAAGACACATACAGGGCCGTAGTCAGAATTTACTGAGGGGTGGTGCGCCTTCATTCCAAAAGGGCACATCAGGGGGTTCGCTGTATGGGAAAAGGGGCAGATAGGGCCGGACATATGAATAGGAACCTTGTTTCCTGGGACATCCATGCCTTTCACACTGGCATCAAAGCAAAACCTACCGTTTCTGGGCTGCAAGTTGGATGCCATACAATTTGAAGTTTGGCTATCACTCGACAATCATTGCCATGGATTTAAAGCCGCCCTATTGCATGTCACTTAGAAGGATTTCCCACAAATTATGAGCACTCTTAAACTGCATGCAATGCAATAGTTTCATGTACTGCGTTTATACACTGGCTGGTCATAGGGGTTAGCAATTATTATCACTATTCAAAGACGATCAGTTACCAATCAAAAAACTAAATTTCCATTGCATCATCAGAGTTCTACTACTATCTACCTCAAGCTATCATGTTTTTGCTGGGCGTCACTGCTTTTTCGAGTCAGTGAAATAGCCTCGCAAGGTCACTCATCTAAGATTTGCAGCAACTATTTAATTTATCTCACTTTTACCAATTTCAAACATGTTTTAGCGGACCCTCCCATCTTACTATCCCCAGAACAGACGGAGAGTCGGGAAGACGGCCAGATATGCAGAGAGATGGGCTTGGGCCCTTATTTACATACCCCTAGACTCCTCAATCCCATTCACGTCAGAGCTTCACAATGTCCTGTAGATGGTAGCGCTGAAGTAGAGAATTGGTGGAGTCAATAGTTTTTGCATTGGGGCGACAACAGAAGCTTCAGCTAGAGGATTGTTCATCAGCCAGATTCACCTCTTGTGGAGATCCTGGGGCTTCTACTACTCTCGCATAAACATAAATAACACACAGAGTTTTTCTGGGCATATTATTACGTGTGGTCTAAAAGATCTTCTTACCTTCACAGAAGTTGTTGATTTAATTTATATACTAGATTTCTATCTTCATTGTATTACGGTTTTCATTATGTTACATCGAATATACTATTTGCTTTCTTTTTGCACTTTTCCAGTAGAAGCATTTTCAAACTAATATATTCTGATGAGAATATAAGTCTGCTTTCCTGTGTAAGGCTCCATAATCTGCAGTGTCCACATATCAGGCTGTTACTGGTTAAAATGGCAAATGAAGAATTCAGCAATAACAAGGTAGGAAAGAATGCAACCTTCATAGATTCTCTATCTTGATGTAGTGAAATTGAACACTAATCTGGAGGAACTTATAAAGGAACTTGATTTTTGTCTCAGGGTTTTTATATCTCCTTCGCACTGGACTAAACTCAGATATCCAGTGAAATAGTATCAGTCACCAGTAGAGACTAAATGAAGAGCAGGGCATGATGAACCAAATTATTTATTTCAACAGATGTAACATTTTAAACTTTAAACTCAAATAATGCAGATTGCAGCTAATCATGAAAAAGTTAATACTAACATGCAATAATGCAATTCAATTTGAATATTTATACAATGTATATTGGCTTATATTTATATTAAACATAAATGAGTATAAAACGGAACAAAAATAAATGAGATCCTCACTGACTAAATCCTTACTCTATGGCATAAAAATGTAGATCAAGGAAACTAACTAAATACCTATAGCAGAGCATGCCAAGACAGAACTCTAATAAACAATTATCCTGCAGAACAGTGAATATATGCCGCGTGCCCTTTGCTGGTATATTACGCACTCCAGACATTAGAAAATGTAGCTAGAATATGTGTACTTCGTGGCCTTTCTGGCTTCTCAACTGATGTTCAGTTACCACTAATACTGTTAGCCACCCCAGACTGGGTGTGGAGAGTTCTTGTCTTGCAGCTTTTCTAATGGCTGCAGTGGATAATGTGCCATCAAATGCACGTAGCATATGACACACTGTTTTGCAGGGTAATAATCGGTACATGTGGAAAACTTGACAACTAGTAATAAAAGTTAAAATTTGAGTAGAAACGACTGCAAAAATATTGTTGAATACTTGCCCATAAATATACAAAACGAACTGAACATCACAAACTAGTCAGCAGAATGTAAAATACATACTTTTCAAACAAAATAATGTAAATAAATTTATATGATAAAAGATTGTATATTTGATAGACATCACAATAAAGCAGCTAGTGGACAGGGAATGACATAAGCAGTGGTCATCAAAATTATACGATTCTCTCGAATCGTCAGTTATGTCATCATACAGTTATCAATAGGTTCTAGTCTGATCCACAACTAACACCAATCAACCTTTGTTCACGGAGATATTTAATATGCAGTTTGAGCTTAAGGTATAGGCAATCAGTCTCAACAAATGTGCAGAATTTTCACATCCAATCATAAGAACTAATGCAGTCCAGAATTTTGGTCTTTGCGGTATGATGTTACACTTCTGGTCCCAGAATTTCAGAAGATTAAAAGGACAAAATCTTGAAGTTGGATGTGAAGATTGCAGAACAAAACATGCATATAAATAGCGGAATACTGGATGGGTGAACCTACACAATCTTGGACATGAACCTACACAATCTTGGACATGCATAGTCTCAGAACAAGAATGAAAAATGTAGAAAGCTACAGGGATGTGGCATCGATTTTCATTGGCTACGATAATCAAAGTTATTTCGCTAGTTTTGTAACATATTAGATATGTCATATATATTCCTTACCCTATCAAGTTTGGCTGACAATATTGTCATCAGCATCTTGACAAAATAAGGCTTGAATGATTATAGCCTGCTTCTAAATTCATACCACATATGCAGCTGGCAATGGACCACAAGCCTATGAAAAATGACTGACTTTCACCTATTTTTTCAATGTCCAAATTATTTTGTCAATGCTGGTTTTAAATGCTGCTAGAACAGATCTTTTAAAGGATTATAGCTAGTCTCCTCAAATTCACAGAACAGATGTGACTATCGAATAGAACCATGTGTGTGTAATTTTGAAATTATGACGTAAAAGTAGCTTCATATATTTTGGTACAGTAGTTTGGATGGATTATAACAAGGGTTTCCAAATTCAATCCACAAAAACAGCTGACAATTGACCAGAAGCCTATTGAAGATGACTGACCTTGACCTATATATTTCAAGGTGAAAAGGTCAAATGCTCAGTGCTGTTAATGCAATATTTCTTGAAGGATTATAGATATCTTTTCTAAAGTTAACCCACAGATGCATCTGATACTTAAGCTACAAGTCTATTGAAGATGAACCATTTTCTCAAGGTCAAATTATATGCAAACATAGATGCATCTGGTTATTTATCAGAATTTTCCTCCTTTAAATGTAAGTGAAATTGACCTACTGTTTTCCACAGTCTAATATAAATCAGATCCTGTAATGTTCTCATATAATGAAGGATCAGATATAGTGAGCACTCTGTATACATTCATATGTAAATCAATGCAAGATACATCGACAACTTTTGAAATACAATTGAGTCTTCCAAGCTACAAAGCTACAATTTGACTCACTATGCCATTCACATATATATTCCATGACTCGCTAAGAAAGTCTCTGTTCCAGAATGTTTGAGTGCATGTTTAGTCCCAGGTGACTGGTATGTTGAAAGGTTCTGGTGAGGTATGGATTAGGCAGACTTTGGTAAGAAAACTTGGGACAAAGTTAGCAGAGGGTTTGGTGGTTACAAAAATGCCACGATAAAGTCCATACCAAAGCAAATGCTATAGAACATCACTGGTTGCAGAATATTCCATTAGAAATAATTAAAATATATAAATAATACACTAAAGTGGACTTACTTAAAAAGTATCACAAAATGCTTTTCAATATGAATAAATAAACTGGAGTAACATCATCTCTCTATTATAAGCTGAGAAATCTAGAACTAATGAACAATTGGAATAAGAAAATTCCCTGAGTTTTTCTAACCAAGTTTCTGAGTTTTTCTAACAATCAGGAACCCAAACAATTGGTTGTGGCAAATATATGTGCGTATCTACATATTGGACCATTTATGGAAGCATGTCTAGGGGATTACTGTGGTGAAAGAACAAGGGCAGCATCAGGCATGGAAGACGAGCGTAAAGCTTTCTCTAGATCCACAGAATATGCAGCAGATTCATGTTTCTTCTTCCACATCATCAGCATCTGGAAAGACTGTAATAAGAGAGAGATAGAAGGATTAATTCAGGGTTTTCTAATGAACAGTCGCAATCAAAATTGGACTGATTTCTAACTCCAATCATTTGTATCCTCGAGTCCAGGACTGGACTGCAAGTAAAAATACATCTAAGACTGGCTCTCCTTGAATCATTCGATATTATATACCAATTAAGGCATCCTTCTTCGGTTGTGTGCGAAGCAGTATTAAGACACATTTAGTAACTACAGCTGTCTATGGTACATTCTGTTTCATAAAAAGATAAATGTTTCAGACAATGCGTACAAATTTGCTTAAACAAGACAACAAATTGAAATTGATGCAGCTTCATTATTCATCATATATGTATATGTTATTGGTCTTTGTCCTGTTTGGCAGGGCATTTATCAGGCAAACCAATCAAAAGATCTTTCAATTCGCTCACTCGCTCTTATACAATCTTTTGGTTGGCAAGCCTGACTGCACAAAGACCAATGACTTATTTATCACCATCTGATAATGCACATTCAAATCATAAACGCTCAATCAAAACTTTCCCTCAAGCTTTGCCGCAGTTCAGGTACAATGTTGTTGACATTCACTGGTAACTATGGCAGTATATTGATGCGCCATTCATAACACGTTGTTCACGTTATTTCATTATTCCTATTTCTAAACGTGCGGTAATTCGGTCCCAAAGAAAAGGGAACTACAAAGCATTGCAAAATTAATGGTCTGTATTTAAGGTCCAGGTCACAAATATTTTCTCTGTGTTCGCGGGTCTGCAGCAACCATACAAATTCATCTTTTTGAGCATGCTCTTTGAAATCATATAGTTAAATTTCTTCATTTACATAGGTTTTCCACCCTAGATTTTCATAATTGGTCAATGAATATCATTTTTCTGAAATGATATTGTAAATTCCGGAGGTGCAAGTTGCAAGTTTGGGTCAAACGACCATAACAATCAAGCCATCCATTTGGCGCTGATACAGGATTTATAATCGGGACTGCTGGTCCAATACAACATGTACAAAGATGATAATAGAAAATATGCAGTAATGGTTCATATTTTGGCTATGGGAGCTTTAAACCAACCTGTTCACGTGGATCTCCGGGATGTCTGTCAACAAAGTATTCCATATCTCCTTGTAACAGCCCCAGTTTGTTACCCACCATGAACCAGTCACGACGGTAGATTTTCTCGGAGACCTCCATCAGTACCGCATCTGAGGGCACCTGTCTTCCGGGGTCGGATAACGGCTGACTATAGTGGCTCCCTGTAGCCGACCTTTGAAACTGTATTAATGATATACTTGATAACATAGTTCCATTATGCTGAATGAAATTAATCTCTGCGTTTACAGGCACTTTTTTGAAAAAAAGAAGAAAAAAAATGTCAAGGGAGGCTAGCGAGGCTTCTTTTTTTTTTCTCTTCCGCACAGACCAAATGTGACATCTTTTCCACCACCGATGCACTAGTTTAAAACACTTTGCATGAAACCAACAATTTTCTTTGAATTATTTGAAGAGTCAGCCTTCAGAAATGCTATTTTCTTCAAATAAAACAAGACAATGACTCCATGTCTTAGTACATTATTTTGGCGAAACTTTGAGAGAGAAATGTGTAAAAACGAAAAAAAAAAAAAAGAAAAAAAATCTACATATTCTTTTGTTGTGGACAATAAAAAGGCTTGACGTGTACAACTAATGCGGTGGTGATGGTGAAGCTAGATATTTATTTTATTCAGCTTTAAACATATCATTTCATCACTGGTGCAGGAATACAGGCATGGAATAGAACTACAGAGACAGAGTGTCGTAGATATATATATATATATATATATATATATATATATATGATAACCCGTTCCAGTGGCAGGCCCTGCTCTTGCAACTTCTCTCAGTGAGAATTCTACATCAAGACAAGAGTTTTTCAAAGTCTACAATGACAACCACTGCTTTATTTGCATCATTCTCAATTCATGGATGTTTGCAGCATCACTCTATACCCCTATCTAAATTTCCATAATTCATGTTTGTCGCATATGTGTGATAACACTTTCACATTCTGTTATTCTGAACATGAACAACATAGCCTAATATTAAAGTTGATCGCCTCTTCCTCATTCCTACCTCAGAGAGCTGCTCTTGGGCATCCATGCTGATGTCTGGAGGTAATATATGGAATTCCATAATCTGTTCTATGGTTTCCTGAGGCATACGCATGACCCAGCCAATAAACTGATCCTCCGTGATGTAAGAAAAAAAATCTACATATTCTTTTGTTGTGGACAATAAAAAGGCTTGACGTGTACAACTAATGCGGTGGTGATGGTGAAGCTAGATATTTATTTTATTCAGCTTTAAACATATCATTTCATCACTGGTGCAGGAATACAGGCATGGAATAGAACTACAGAGACAGTGTCGTAGAGATATATATATATATATATATATATGATAACCCGTTCCAGTGGCAGGCCCTGCTCTTGCAACTTCTCTCAGTGAGAATTCTACATCAAGACAAGAGTTTTTCAAAGTCTACAATGACAACCACTGCTTTATTTGCATCATTCTCAATTCATGGATGTTTGCAGCATCACTCTATACCCCTATCTAAATTTCCATAATTCATGTTTGTCGCATATGTGTGATAACACTTTCACATTCTGTTATTCTGAACATGAACAACATAGCCTAATATTAAAGTTGATCGCCTCTTCCTCATTCCTACCTCAGAGAGCTGCTCTTGGGCATCCATGCTGATGTCTGGAGGTAATATATGGAATTCCATAATCTGTTCTATGGTTTCCTGAGGCATACGCATGACCCAGCCAATAAACTGATCCTCCGTGATGTAACCTAAAATGATAAAACCTAAAGAAACTCACCTGTGGGAACAATCTACTAGTAACCAATAAAATACTAGAATTCGATTGAACAAAATGGACAAGTGAATCAGAAAGTGAATGGAAGTCTGAGCATGATGCATATCCAAACCTTGAAGATCAAAAGAGAAAGTGTCTGTTGTGATCAAAAAACTGTAACATGAAACTGAATGTAGAATGTTGACACCAGCCAAGCAACCAGAAAACCAGACATCATCAATCCATAGAACAGATTCCCACTGTCCAATTCCATCTGTCCACAAACCTGAGTACCTGTCCATTGTTATTGCATTAATGTGAGAACGGTCAATTGTCAGTCTTCATAAGTTGTCAGTCAAGAGGTCAGTCAAGACAGGTTTCACAATGCCTGACTGACATTCAGAATGTCAGAGTAGAGACTCTTACATTTTGATTTTTGGGGCATACAAATATTGTCTATGTTGTCACTAAACAGTTTTCAGTTTTTAAATTAGACTGTTCTATTACAGCTACATGTAGCTCAGCAGGGGTAGCCCATACCTTGTCTAATGTCATCCATCTCCTGGAAGAACACACCTGCCAATCTTGTAATTGCTGCCTGAAAAAGAGACCAGCAGACAGATGTAAAATAAGTCTGATTACATGGAAAAGACAGCCCAGAATAACTTATATACCATTTCAATTCAAGTTTCACTTCATAATCTGGACATTTGGAACTGACAAACACAGATACACGAGGCATGTATCTTGACAAGAATTATCTCAAAAGCATGTGGCATATCATTGAATGGGGGGGCAGTGAGAAGATGAATTTTAAACTTTATTAGTTTATGTATTGTATTATGCTCATTAAAATTAAATAACCCTCTATGTTGTGAACATAATTTAATCATTCGTAATAATAAATTTGTTCACCTTATAAAGTCATTTAAAATAATGAATAAATAATGGATTATCTGCATGATTTTGGATCATTTTGTTCTACTTTCTATTCTAATGAATTTGATCACCCCCTGATTTTGAGGTGAGATATTTCACATCCGGTGACTGGATTCTTAGAGGATTAACTGCACATAGACTGATGGGGCATAATATAACAAGGGAGATAATCGAGGACTGATGATCACGTATACAAACTTACATCACTATCCTCAGGGTAAACTCTCCTTAAGATTTTCCCCAGAATATCTCTATTGATGGGGTGACCATTGTTCAACAAGTGAAAAGTTGCTGGAAATAATAATATTAAATAGTATCGAAAGAGATGGTGAAGATTAAGGGTTTAAAATGTAGTAGGTGAAGGAACACCGCTAAACCTAAAGACAAAATGGTTTATAGGATAACTGTTAAAGGTGAAATGCAGAAGGTTCTCCATATTTTCCTTTTTATATTCTTCAAGGGTTAGTTAATAATGGAACTATCAGTCTATCTACTTTGTTTGGTTTTATTTGAAGTATTTTGTCTCCCAGTAGATTTAGAAAAGTGCTCCAAAGTTGGTATCTCAAACCCGGCCGATTTCAGAAATGAAATCCATATCTCTTATCTGCACTTGTTTGACGCTGGTTTGTGACTTCACATAGGACCATCTGGCATTCAGTCTTTTGGAGGATGGTGTGACGTGACGTCACAATGAAGGAAAGATAAGCGATGATATTTTGCGAATCAGAATCCAGCTGAGCTTGGGTTACCAACTTTTTAAAAGCTTCAAGAAGAAAAAATACTTCAAATTGAATCAAGCGAAGTAGATTCAAGAATAATTTTATCGTTATTCAACCAATATAGCATATAAAAAGGAGAATCTATAAATCTTTGTATTTCACCTTTAACATACAATTTATACATTGCTATCAGTCATCATAGCGCTGTGCCTACTACATGTGACAAAGCTGTCCCATAGGCAGACATGACACTTCACTTCACCCAGACCCATTATCCCGACACCTGGCCAAGGAGCCCTTGATCTATCCTCTGAATCCTGAGCACCAAGCGAGGAGAAAACAACTTCCATTTTTTAGTCTTAGGTACATGAATTACTTAATCCATATGATTTAAGAAAATTAAGATTTTTATCTTCATCATCTTGACAATGTACTTTACATATAATCTTTATATAGAAGTTGCACAAACCTCTAAGTTTCTTATCCATATCTTCAGTCTCCATCCATTTCAGTGCTATTAAAAATGACTGGAATGTAATATTTCCATCCACTCTCTTCAGCGACTTCAAGATCTTCATAGAAAATGAAAATGAAATTTAGCATGCATACCGAACTATACAGAAACGCAGTTGTTTGTACTGCACATGGGTATTGATAATAATGTGTTTGTTGAATTAGTGTATGCATGCACATGTGTTCCACGTGGTCCAGTGCATCTGTTCGTTGTTACGCTTCATAGTCATTGATCTAATAGTGAGACTCAGAGCATATGATCAGTAGTGCATCCCGATGTAAGACACTCTTCCTGTCTATTATGCCTACTTTCGCCCTGTGTCCCCTACAAGCATGTACAGATAGGGGTCAATTGACCTTCAAAATCTACCTGTACCTGAATTAAAAGATAGCTACATTTCAATTATAGTGCTGCATACATGAATAATCCCCTAATCTTACCTGCAGATCTACACGGACAATGGAACATAACAATAAGGTATACATGTCCTGGGGGAGCCATTCAAGCAGAGCAGATATCCATGCTGACCTTCACTTCACTGACCATTACATGAACCACATGGTCGAACATTTATCAAAAAATATTTTATGTGGTCAAAAACACTCAAAAGTGGCAAAATTGGTTGTTTCTGTTCAAACGACTCTTCATAAAGTGGCTCAATATTTGTGCCTACATATCGCCGTCCTCAATGTCTCTTTTCAGAGCCAACCATTTCTTATGAAAGGGATTTCTTTTCAGCACATTTTATAATGTTCAAAATTAGAAGACAAATGTTGAGATTTTTTTCTATGTTCGAATATTTAGAAGCGAATTTAGCTTTTTACGCTCGAAAAAAATCATGTGTTCGAAAAATTAGAGTGTTTGAAAAAAATAGAAGAAATACGGTACCTACCCTAATATTTTTTTATTTATAACCCAAAACGGACAATTTTTTATTTGGCCTAGAAAAAAAAAGTACAATTTTTTTGGAAGAAAGGTTTTTTACCTTGTCATTTAATTTTCTGTCAGCTGGACTGGCAATGCTAACCTAGAAAACAGGCAACCATTTGTAGTATAGAATAGAAGGAATTTATATCCTATTTCAGTGCTGTTCTTCATTCTTTCCCGTTTTCATTTATTGTCTCTCACAGTTTCACAGTTATGCAGGTGTGTTCATCTGCGGAGTATATTCGACTTACATTCCTAATAAAGGCATCCTGGGCAAGATGAGGGGAGAGAGAGGCATCGGTTGACAGCACCCCATTCTCATCACACCCCAGTTGTTGAAATCGCTCCCACAGTCTTTCCACCTCTGGAATGGCCACTGTAAAAATATATAAAGTATAGCTATTGGAGAGAATCCAATATTCAACTTTATCCCTCCCACAATCCAAGTCTTCTTTCTTCCGACTTATTTCTTACAATGGAACTGGTGTCATCACATAAGGCCCAATATAATTTGTTTGTTGTCCCCAAATCATGAAATCGTTTACCTGCCTACACAAAAAAAAAAAAAAAAAAAATATCTTGAAATGATGGAAGTAACTGGGTGAATGGATGTTTGAAATACATGTATAAACCTGCCATCTCCCTCTCTCCTACAAATAACAGGGGCCCTGTTCAACATGCACCTGGACATCATAGAAAGAATTATATTTAATGTTGAATGAACAATCCGTTTCCACTTCACTGATTAAAACCAGATCTTAAAAACACGTTCCCCATCCAACATGTCACTGATTTAAGATCTGAGACCAAGGCCTGGGTTTCTGTGTTTCAATAAACAGCTCTCGACAGATCAAGGTCATGCCTCTGGCCCGTCTCGCTTTGCAATGAGGGGGCGACAGGTGTATGTGGCATCAGTATACATGTATGTAAATCTCATAGTGTCACATATTTTAGCTCAGGGTTAGATGCAGGATTTTCGCCAAAGTCCTTGTTTGAAAATAGCTTTGTCGTTATTTGAAAAAACTAATTTTGCAAAATGGCTAATATCACTCAAATGGTGTTGAACATGCATGCCAAAACATTGTCAGTTTGTGTTCTTTGAGTGTTTTACACAAACTACTGTGCCTTTTGCCCCTGATATTCACTTTGATCTACGAGTTTTCTAAAATAAAGTCATTTGATTTTGTGGAAAAATGGTCATCTGATTTTATAGCTGTGTCCTTTTTAAGGATGCTGTGAGACCCTGTATCTAACTCTGTAGCTTGTTTCATCAGATTAATATTTTATTCCATGAAAATCATGACGATATTCAATTAAAATCAATAGAATTTAGATCAATTCCATGCTCTGTTCATAATATCTCGGGGTCAATCTGTCTTCCCCATGCAGGTGGGGTCTGACCTTGACATTTTCACACATACATTCCTATTGCGGTGAAGCTCTTTGATTGGTCAATACTCAGAACACAGAAACGGGTATGTTGATTCCAGTTCTATATGAGTGACGAGTACAGGGTTTTTGTATATCTGGTTTTAATCAGCTTGTCCGTTTCCTTTGATCATCCATGATGATATTCCGTCTCTGACGTCGAATGTTCTATATCGTTTGTGAACTTACACTCTGTGGCCGTGGCATGAGCAGTGATCCAGTTAGCTTCTTGTGGATTAGTGAACGAGCCGACACTCCCCTCAGAGTCGGGCTGGAAATTACTGGCATATGCACCCATATCTATAACTGAGAAGTCATCTCAATGCTCTCAACATTTCAATAAACCAGTCTGCATGGAAGCTAATCTGGAATTTCTCCACAAGTCTAGTTTCTGTAAGTAAAAGAGAACAGCATCAGACATGTTTGTAGGACATCAGATCTGGATTTTGTTAAATTTTGTTTTAACTTCCATTTTTCAGATTTGGAGCAAAATATCCATTCATTTAGCAATGGGTCCTGTGGAATGAGTATATCCTTGGCCGAGCTAACTTATGAATGCATTCGGAAAGCCTTTAAAGATGGCCACCAGAGAATGTCAGTGAGGCATCAGAAACAAGAAATTTATTATTATATGGGGCCTAATAGATTGAGTAAAAATAATATCAACTTCTTATGGAGAACTTTATGTGACTGTGTTATGAAAAACACCCGAGTAGAGCAAGATTAATAAAGTAGCTGAGAAAAGAGCTCTATATAGCCCATAATCAAATCAAGTAATTATTTGATCTTGGAAATATGGAGTTTACTGGTCTCTTCAAACTTAATTGCATATGAAACATGAATTCAGAGATCTGAACTTAACATATCGAATTTGACCTACAGAAAATAGGTCAAGGTCAGTGATATTCAATAGATTTTAGGTCCAGTCATTTATGTGGTATAAATTGCACATTGTAGATATGATCCTTCATGAAATATCGTGCTGAATAGAATCTGACCTGGATAAAATAGGTCAAGGTCAGTCATCTTCAGTACACATAGGTCAAGGTCAGTCAGCTGGGATAGGCTTCCAGTTAATCAACAATTGCAAATGCAATATGAATTTGTAGCCCGAAAACATCGGCTAATGAGCCGAATCACTGATAGGACCCGAAATGGAAATAACTAAATAAGACGTCAATCGCTCCAGATCTTTAACTGCACAAGGTGTGGGGGATTGAGACAGAGGCACGAAAAGCATTTTATCAAATAAATAATATGATTTGGCATCTCCAGTACTATGACAACCACCTGTGGATAGTTTCAAAGAATACCTGTGCGAAGAAGGGTACAACAAGAGTTGTCGCCCATGCTTCACGAGTTCAACAGGACATCTCCGTCGGCTCCAGTACAGAAAGTGAAACTTTTTCGGCTGTAGATACATTTATGCAACCCATCCGCACGAGTCAAGAGGATTAAAAGATTGATGAAGACCTAAACAATTATTCTGAAACGTTCGGAGAGAGCCAAAGCCTAAAGGAAATTTATTTATTTTTGCATTTCTTGCTGCCGCCTATACTTACAACATTACGTTGAGCTAAAGTAACTCGTGGTGCGCATTGCACTATGGGACGGAAACATGGTCGATTTCCAAACTGTCCATCGATGTATTAGATGGAATCTGCCTTCAAACACGGATTTTGTGAACAAAACCATTGTTACTTTCTCCACAGTTGACAGAGGGACATGTGCAGAATGTGGTTGACCTTTTTGTTTACGTCATCAGAAATAGATCCTTGACGGTTATAAACCACTAGCGATGTGTGTTTATTCACGTGATCAGAAAGGTCACGGGGAGTAGTAAAGAATAGAAGCCATGTACAGCCATAGAAATCCATGTGTGGAATAAGTTATGAATGTAGCATGACTGCCCGGTTATTGGACAGGCCCTATTATTGGACACCTAGACCCAGCGGGGCTAATTTCTAGGAATATTACATGACAACTGCAATACAAATTTAATTTCACAGTTGAGTTACAAAGACAAGCTAATAAATTTCTGTTTACTCACGGAATTTGTGCACCTTTAGCCTTCGTGCGGGTCGGAAATAGTGTCACAAATTTGGGTAAAAAAATGCGTCAGAAAATTTCCTCCAGTTTCTCAGTTTCATTCCTGATTGCAGGTTTGATTAAATTCAACGAAATTTAACTGAAAATGTTCCCACAAATATAGAGAATCTTCATTCTGAATCTCGGTGTGCAACGCGACAGGCGTTTGGCAGACGATGTATATTTCTACCCGCCACTCGGTCTAAAAATAGAAGAATACCGGGAGCAGCCAGTTTACGATAGCACGACATGTGGCTCACACTGGCAATAGCATTGATTGACAGCCAAGGATAATGGACACTCCCAAAAACTGCAAAATTTGGGACCGGGTTCAATCTTCTACGCTATATTCCAAAACTCATTTGTGGGCTACAGTGCGGATTCATGTTTAAATATTCTTGGAGGTTTACTTAAGGTTGTGGGACAAACAATTTGACAGCAAGTGGATTAGTTTCAAATAAATCCATCACTGAAAAAGTGTCCAATAACTGGGCGCAAACTTGCATTTTCATACCGTGGATGGTCCCTGCGTTTCAACTATTCCCATGCAGTCTCTCCCCGTATTTTTTCTTCAATATTTTTTTATGACGATTTATCACTAAAGATGTAGTCCTTTGTCCAGTGTTACTTTCTCGGTCATACGTGGTCACATGGCCGACCTGCAGACTCTTATTCATAAAAAGTGTCCAATAAC
>JAVTVY010035673.1:0-14451 GCA_036873755.1 Hanleya hanleyi | reverse complement strand
TGTAGGGAGCCTACGTCATCAGGTTTCATGACAATTGCTGCACACTCACACCGCTCAAATAGTTCCAGCAAGCGCTAGTTTACTTTTAATTTTCCAAACAAATTTCTGCGTTGCGAGGGTATCTTTCCGAGCTGAGTGAATTTCACGTTACCTTAAAATATTAATCTTAGCAGATTAACTTCAATCACCTTGAATTCATCTCCATACACAAGACGACTTCACGGTTAGTCTTGATATAGCCATAACAATGTCACTGGCCAAGTGTTTTCATATTGGTCTTGTTATAGTTCCACGGTAGACCTCGGATATATGACCAGGTCAATTTAACACACTTGGCTAATGACATAATAATATAAACTTACTGTACGAGCTTAGCTAAGAATTTGGGTACAAATGTATGCACTACATGTATTTCATACAATCTCGTACATTTCATCCCCCCGCTTGTTTTCAATAAGCATGTCGGTATCCCAATCTGCGGTTTTTGCATTGACTTCCGATGTCGATTTCAGCTTGACATAAAGCAGTTTTACCCGAGATGGAATTCAAACCCGTCACATCTCGTACCGCCCAGCCGATTGGCGTAATCAGCTTGCTCAGCAGGTTCACTGATTGGTTAGATTTATATTCAGAACTGCTATGAATAACTAACCGAGCCATTGTATCGACTCCAACAGATCGATCGATACACTGGCTCTCGAGGATGCTGATGCCCTATGTATCTGGCCACAACCGCCACGTTAAGAGGAATGACGTAAATGTACTGAGAGAAACGTCGCCCTACACACAGCTATGTTGGGCAGATCCATGACATTTAGTACTCGAGTTTTGAATGATTAAGGTAGTCGGATTTATCAAGGCTACATCGAAATAGATGTGCATCATAGAATCCAACGCCATGGTAATATTTCCAGGGGCCGCGGAACCGGGGGGCCGATGGGGGCAACAGCCCCCCCCCCCCCACTTTTCGAGACTGCAATGTTATAAGTCCTATCTTAGATAGCACCAGTCCAGCATTTAACATGGCCGATATAGAGTTCAGCCCCCCGCCGTCCCCCCACTTTCAAATGTGCTCCGAGGCGCACTTGATTTCTACCCGGTATTTTCCTTATTTTCATCAATGCAATATCCCACTATTTCCCTAACCCTCCTTTGCTGTGCATATTCACCTAATACAGAATACAATGGCAATGCCTTATATACACCCCGTGCTTTCATCAGTATTTTCCCTTGTTAATCTCTCTCTCATCACATATCCCAAAGTAAATTTTTCATTGTATTCACCCAGTATCCTATCATTGACGTCCTATAGTCACCAATAATCTCACCCCATACTTCCCGTACAGAAGTCCGTATGGTCGTACGATGCGCTCGGATCATATGCGAGGGGAACCATCAATAACAGGGCTGAAAACCTGGTACGGGGACGTCGATATCAAAATGGCTTCAGTAGTATATAAGGTTCGGATTGGAGCTTCATGTTAACGGGTTATGAATAATATCTCTTTAAGAGGAATTTATGGTAACCAAGTCGTAGTAGATTGCAACAATTTTTTATCAAAAATTTTTAATATTCAGAACTCAATGTTAAATTTTTAAAATGGAAATTCAAGCTACATATTGTAGAGAGAGAGAGAGAGAGAGAGAGAGAGAATTAAGGTTTAACCCTATCTGGCCTGGGCTTTTTGGGACCTGTCCAGGCCTGGGGGGGGGCCGAAATGGCCCCCCCTAATTATTTTTCTTACCCCTTGAGCTAGGGAGCTGAAACTTAGTACACTATATCCTTGGGTCAAGCTCTACCAGAAAATGTAGAAAAATCCAAGATGGCCGCTATGATGACGTCACAGTGACGCCATTTTGAAAAACGGCATTTTTTGGTCGATTTTTTGGTCAGATTTTCCGAATTTTTTATTTTTGCAGTTTCTCCACAAAAACTGCATGAAAAATTAGCAAATATTAATGTGATATGAAATAAAATAGCTTTTGCCAACTTTTCATTGAGGAAAAGCAGAAATTTTGAAGAAATATGACAAAAAATCACTTTTCTGGTACACCACGTGGCCGCCATCTTGAATTTACCCATGATCCTCTGCTCGGGGGGTTATGAAAATAGGCTCAAAATGACCCCAATAAGACAAATGATAAAGTCACGGAGTTTCAGCTCTCCTTTTTTCGCCGTTCCGGAGATTGTGCAGAAAGTTTGGTAGGGGGGGCCATAATGGCCCCCCCCCAGGCCAGGTAGGGTTAATGTCGCATTCAGCAATATTTCAGCTATATAGCGACGCTACATATTGTAAAACTGACCGATAACATTTCCTTAACAGCACATATAACTAGGTCTATACCCAGGTCAAAAGATTATCAAACGGGAAATACACTACAATAATATTTATATCGCACAGCTAGCAACCATATGTCATGTCACCAAAATATATATTAAGTTGACTTCACGATGTGTTATCTTAAAATCTGTTTACAGTTTTGTAATTATGGGCCGATATTTCTATGCAAAAACTACATGATTATGATTATATTTTGGTGCCATCTGTAGGTATTTCATTATAATTAAGCTTTATAATTAATCAGTGTTTCCATGTAACAAATTTTTTATTTTAAATTAGTTCAGATTTAGAAGTTATTTTGGGGAAATTGGTTCCGGTATCGGCATATCCTTAGTTCCAACCGAGCTTATGCGGCCTTATAATTCTCGCGCCATTCTGAAGGTATTTTTCCTCGTGGTGGAAGTCTATGCGTTGGCAAAGCCAATACGAAGCTGCGCATCTGAAAACCCCTCGGCTCTGGGCGCCAGCCATTCATAATGTATTCAATTTAAAACAAGACTTCAGGAACACCAAGCAGTCAAGTAACAAATATACAGATTATGAAAAATTTTGCCATTAGAAATGGCCTCAAACGTTTCCGTCCAATCAGAGAAACCGGTATTCATTACATAAGTCTGTTGATGCATCGACGATGTATACCAAATTTTACATCGAACATTTGAAAATTATCTGAGATAGAGATCCCTAATGATTTCGCATAAATTAAAGATGGCTGCCCATCCTTCCCACCACTCAGAGAAACTGAGGTGGTTATTCATTGCAAGTCTCTTGATACATAGATTCTGTATACCAAGTTTCATATACAACACTGAAATGGTATCAAAGATAAACATCATTAAATATTTTGCATAAATTAAAGATGGCCACCAAGGTTTCCGCCCAAGCAGAAAAACCAGAACTGTCTATTGATACATCGATGATGTATACCAAATTTTACATTGAGCACTTGAACCGTATCAGAGATATAGATCATTAATGATTTCGCATAAATTAAAGATGGCCGCCCATCCTTCCCGCCACTCAGAGGAACCGATGTGGTTATTCATTGCAAGTCTCTTGATACATCGATGCTGGATACCAAGTTTCATATAGAACACTGAAATGGTATCAAAGATATATATCATTGAAGATTTTGCATAAATTAAAGATGGCCGCCAAGGTTCCGCCCAATCAGAAACGCCAGAACTGTCATTTATCGTAAGTCTATTGATGCTTCGATGATATATACCAAATTTTACATCGAGCACTCGAACAGTATCAGAGATAGAGATCATTAATGATTTTGCATAAATTAAAGATGGCCGCCCATCCTTCCCGCCACTCAGAGGAACTGATGTGGCTATACATTGCAGATCTCTTGATACATCGATGCTGTATACCAAGTTTCGTATAGAACAGTTGAATGGTATCAGAGATATATATCATTGAAGATTTTGCATAAATTAAAGATGGCCGCCAAGGTTTTCACTGAATCAGGGAAACTGGTTTGGTCATTCCTTTGAAGTTTCTTGATGCATCGATGATCTATACCAAGTTTCACACTGAACAGAGAAATGGTACCTAAGATACACAAGATTAATGATTTCGCATAAATTAAAGATGGCCGCCAAAATTTCTAACCAATCAGGTCCAGATTCAATAGGGTTCTGGGTCACAAGCATACGTATGTGCACTGCAAGTTTGGTGTGCCTAGGGTAAGTCGTTCTGAAGATATCTTGGTAACGAGAAAGGTGTGACGGACAGAAGGACAGACGGACGGACGGACAGACGGACAGACGTACATGACGACGACAATACCCTTCGGCCAAATTTTGGCCGAGGGGTAAAAACTAATCATAATTTGTGTATAATATTGATATTGTTTTAATGTATATTTCGTCGAAAGATGTAGTCGTTTGTCACGTTTTTGGGGTGCAGTGGCTCATGTCCAGGCAGTTAGATGACTTTTCAGTGATGTAGACTTGCTACCCGGCGATGTTTGTGATATGTTAAAATGTAACCAAACGATTTTGTTCTTTATGCGAAGAATTATAAAGGCTAAAGCCTAGTACACACGAACATGTTTTCCTTGACAATTTCGTCGTAAATCGGTGCGTGTGCATTGCGAAATACAACCAAATTTCATCTGGCCCAAAATATAACATTATATAAAAAGCCAGAAATATTTGTTCTTGTATACATGTCGTCATATAAAATAAGTCAGGACGTCTAAAGGCCAGAACACACAACCAAGTTTTCGTTGTCCCGTTTCCCTGTGAAAGAGTGAACACAATTTTCTCCCAATTCTTTGGTTGATCAGTTTCTTAGGTCGTGTGTACGAGTATCAAATCTTAGTTCACTCGGTCGTACCCGTTTATACTCGAGTATGGCTGCCTTTCGCAACCGGGAACTACTTTTAATATGGCGTGTTACATTGAAAATCTGGGCCATTTTTAGAAACTAAATCATGCATCTGTTTCTTGTATGTATTTTTGTAATCCGCAAATTTTGGTACTCCGCTGGCTCTCCCGGAGTTGCAGTCCACCTAGCAGTGTCGATACGGCTCTATCACCCCAAACTTTACACAGTTCATGTGAAACAGAGGAGAGATTGATCTTGAAATGCGCTTGCGCAGATCCGTTATCAGACGTCCTAGCTTATTTAAAAGACTACCAATCTTTTCGCTACTTTTTATGTATTAGCATACAAAATCACCAGAAATCCAAAAGTCTGGCGATGCATTGATTCAGTTAACATGACGATATTCACCATTTGTGTGATATCAACTGTAAAATATTGATGGAAGCTCGCCATGGATATTTCAATTTCCCGCCATTCACACCGACCGTTGTTATCGAATGTCATTCAATTTGTAAACAGGGGGTCCTTCTCATCACTACCCAATTGCAATGCTCATTTCTCCTTTCACCATGCTTTCCCTCAAACTGGCACAAATCAACACCAGGATGTAAAGTGTGAAGACTCATCTGCAATTTGAAATATCGGATTTATCAGAAATGCTGGAAAATCACAGCTTATAACATTTACAAGTATCCAAATTCTACACAATGTAGCTCCGGGCTTGGAACCGGAAGTGATTAATTCTGATGTGATGCCTGTCAGTCATGGACCATTGTTGAATAAAGAATGCTCTCATCTGAACAAACAAAGCCATTCCCAAACTACCCTGAGAAGGCAAAAATCAAGCTACGCACAGATAGAGATTTCACAAGCTAAATACCAAGGGTAGCCCCTTTATCATTTTCCATATGACTGAGGTGCAAATATCCCACTAACATGTTTGCAAACAGACAACACCTGTCAAAACACAATATAGAAGAAAAAATGTATGAATATTGGGAATAAAATACAATGATAACATATCTGATGGTCATTTGCTCATCTCGGCTACATTAACAACCATGAAGGGCATTGCAATGTCGATCTCTCTCTTCGCACTGCGTGAGATGTGTAAGAAGTGAGGTGATATAGCCGTATCGATACAAGCTCGAGAGAGCCCCTGTTTCGAGTTAACATGCCAAGGTCCCAGACCTTGTCAGTGCTGCTCCGGAAGAGCTGACGTTTCTTCATGCGGTGGACAATTCGCCAGGCGTTCACGCAGATCCCTTGCTAGGGAGAGCGTTATAGCGGTATGGACACCTGTGACTCCCTCTAGTGGCGGGTCATCCTAACGCATGTCTAGTAGTGCCGCTTGACATCGAATGGATCTGGCATTGTCACATGCTCTCACCGATAGCATACATACAGGATTGTTTAAATGCTGTTGGCACAATGATAGATCATAAAGTGTTCAAATTTGACGAGAGGACGATCGTTCTCAGGAAAAACAGAGACTTATGGACAAGAAAATATCCGAACGAAGAGTTCGGTGTTCTACAAGAGGGCACCGAGAGTGGTGCGCTACCCGATAAAGCCAAGTTCAAACTTGAGACAATGAGATATGACAATTGAGCAACTAAGATATCCCATAATATTTGAGGGGCTGTATCAAGACAGAGGGTCTTCTTTTAACAGGTGTCACTACCATATTTCAGAGATAAAAAGTACCTGCTTAACGCTCTATCGAGATACAAAAAGTTTCTGTGTCTCAGACAACAAAATCCATCCGTTTTCTTGGTCCCTTCTTATGACATTGACATAATGTGGCACACCCACCAGCTACATCCTCGGACATATCAGAATGACACCGTCAGGATATTAGGGAGAATCTTCAACCATGACGACAGCGTAAATGACAACTCCGAGATCGAAGCTCAGCGAGGCCGACACAGAAACAAAGGAGTTATGGAGAAACACATTCAATGAGCAATTCCCCATGTACATGTACGGATCAATGTATCGTGGGGAATCCCCTACTGGAAAGCTCGAAGACATCCTTCGGAGCCAGGTCTTTCAGATATCAACCAAAAGGAGCACGGTGACCATCACGGGTATCGAATTGGGTGGACTACCGACTGGTGTTAGTAAGATTAAGCTCTATATTTTCCTGAAAAGAAGCGATTATAGCAAGCAGAAATCGTCTGCGTTCACCCGATGGAACGAAGCTCTGGTCTCTCCCAAAGGCTCGGGTCGTGACAGGGCAACAGTTTATGTAAGTTTGTCTTCGATACCAAAATATTTTAGTGGCCTGCAGTTCAACCTGACTGGACGTGTGGGAATCTTCTTCCGTGGGGCCAAAAAGGATCTCGGATATCTGGATTAAAACTTTGTCCCCGATGTCGAATTCGCTTATCCGGACGGTTCTACGTTTAATAAGGCCATAGCTCTGAACTGGCAACACAACATTACACTGAGACTCCACGCTTCCATTTCCCCGCCTAAGTCAGGATCTTATTATTAAGATAACACCTGGGGCATATCAGACGTGCACCATGCCGGAAATGATCGAAAGGATGTGGCTCCAGGAACCGAGAATACATGCGAGATAGCTTCCCACAGGTAGGCAACCATTACAAATTGATGTTCAGGCACGGCGGAAGCAATTGGTGATTGGGGGGGCCACTATCACAGCACAAATAGGCGAGTGTCCAGGGGCCGCCCAGGCCCCGGAAGCTCCAGGGGTCTTAGACGGCCGGAGACGCGTTCTAGCGTATTTCCGAGTAATAAAACAAGAAATCTTCATATGTGTAATCTTTGTATATTTTGCCTGTTTTGTTGTTTCTCATTTTTTTAAATATTCCCCGTCAAGAAAATGAGAATGTTCGGAAGTAGAAATAAATTAAATGTTAAATATATATCATTTCAATCAAAAGATTCATCAAGCTTTAATCATGTCAACAACACAGATACTTTCTGCTTGTCATGCTTGTTGGCGAGTCGAACACAGGTCAACTTATGAGTGTGAATGAGCCATCCTCCATGATAAATTTCTGTATACCGATACTTCTATCTCCATACCAGTCCTTGTAGGCCGATTAGGGCTGTACAGTTATTACTGGAACTGTCCGTTTAAAGTATCAACCAATGAATGGAGGGTGTTGTGGGGCAATACGCTACCTGCGTGGAATCTCCGTTTAATCAGATTAAAGCTCAGTTTAAGGAAGCTTCTTGAAATTGGGGCATGCTAGGAACTGAGAGGCATGCTGCGCCGAGTTGGAACTCCTGGAAACTCCATGGCATACTTTTTGGACCTAGGGAGACAAAGGATGGCTATACCATAACAAGAGGGGAATGGCCATTCCAATTGGAACTCTAATCCATCCAGATCAGAACACCACACTGGTCATGGTGTATCCGATTTGCCCAACCAGCATATGCCATTCCTATCAAGGAACTCATGTTCTTATTTCAAGAAGCTCCCTTAGTAGAGAAGAATCTGAAGGACAAACTCTGTGAAGTCCGACAGGAAACAACATGAGGGCGTGTCTTAAATATTAAAAAAAAATCTCGGATAGCCTATAAACATCTGACTTCAAAGCAACCAGATGGAGACATTGATTGGCACTTAAGTCGTTCAAATATGGGCATGTTCGGAGAGATCATAAGCTCACAAATATTTCCTGTTGAAGTGGCTGATACACGTTGTAGTGTAAGCTATCCGTCATGGCTTGAATTTGACAGACGAACCATGACTTAATTCGGATTATGGAATGAACAAGGGTGCCCCTCAGTCATTCAATACAGATATAGGTTTTTCGCTTTATCGTTTTTTTATCTGTTTCTGCCTGTTTTCTCTTGTTTTTTTTTTTTTGTTTTTTTTTGCTGAAAATATTGGGGGGGCCATGGCCCCCCGGCCCCCCCTGTTCCGCCGTGCCTGATGTTGCAATAATCAATTCGGAACTTGGGAGGTTTCAGTTTGGGGCGCTCTCACAGATTTGATCAACCAAAGAATCTCGAAATAACCCTGAACCATTGGTGTATGTTACCCAGAGAAGTAAACACTTTCGAATATTTTTCAATCAAATGTGAAGATTTATAGCAATTGAGTATACTTCCGATTTGCAGCAATTTCTAACAATTTTTATGTTGTTTCATCTCTGAAATCATAGATTATTGCACTCTTCAAAACTTCTAGCATTTTAGTCACGAAACATACAAATTTTGGCATTGCAATGTCGTTTTCGAGTGAACTTTGCCTCCTGATTACGACATAATACATATGTATATGTTATATGTTATTGCAAATTGATATAAATATAGGATATATTCGTTCGAAAAGTGTCTTGCGTATCCCATGTCAAAATCTTCGAGCGCCCATTGAATTGTCTTGGACATTGTTTTCCATCTGCAAAGCGACCTACAAAGCGTACCAGTTGGCATCTGGATATACCAGCTGACGTAACCAGTACTGACGCATATAATACTGTTTATCCTTTAAAGATAAACCATTTTATTCTGTATTGCCCGCCCAGTTGGAGTTGTGAGATTTACTGGTAAGAGTAGCCTCCCTTGGTGTGATAGGCTGCGCAGTTGTCATGTTGTCGCCACATGATTGAATTGCATAGGCAATTGTTCCTGTTGGGGGGTCCTTGAATTGATCGGCCTCTCGCGTCAGGGTTTTTGTGGAACACACACACGATTAATTTCGTCTTCACATTTTTGGAGTTTTTCTGTATTTTTGGTCAAGCTTGTTGCTATCCATCTTGTCATCGGGTTTGAGAAATTAGTTTTTTAACTGAAGGCGAAGTCCATGAAGCGGAAATATTTGATTATTTACACTATTTTTCAGATTGTGTTGCCTGTGGGGTACGGCTGTGTACAGTGGCACGCGGTACTAGCGCCATGCAGTGAGTGCGATTGAGGTCAAACCACCATCAACTCGGTCAAGTGCTGTCAGTGTTTCAACGGTTGGAATACGCCGTACATAAATAACCGAGGAATCTTTGTACCATGTGGACAGTTGGTGGACTCCGACTGAACAGGACAACTTGGAAGATTTCCAAGTAACTTGGTGAGTGTATGTCCGTGACTAAATTATGGGGTAAATCATGGGACGGCCGTATAAAGGCTATAATAGTTACCGTACCAGTATACTGATGTAATTGTTGTTGTTGTTGTTACTATTGTTTTGGAAATTCAACAACTCAAGCGGGGATGTATTTATGATGAACAGATAAACTTCTTCTGGAGGTTCCCCAATCTCAGTTTTGGAGTTATAACAATTTCTTGTTCACTTGTGTTCACATGAGCCCCCTCTCACCTGTGATGGTTTAGCTATAGAACCTTTGCTGTGTAGGTGGGCGTGGCAGTTTTCCCTACACACAGTCATTCGAGACTATAGCCATTCCTGGGCTAATGGTTACCTAGTACTGTCTGGCGACGATAATCTGTGAAGTACCGTTTCGTGGCTGAAAACGCCAACAGTAGATGGTGTGTGCATGTTCCCTGTTGGAATTTGCCAGGGCAAATGACTTAATTGGGGCGAGTTAAATGATCAAGTTATTTATCAGTTAATGCATCACTCAAACAATTATCAGCATGCAGTTTTATCATTTTTGCTGATGGGGCATGTTTTTAGGAATCCTTTTCCCAGATGCTGTAAGAAAATTAAAGTGGAGTGGATATATAGCTGAGTGCTATTTCAGTTATTTCAGTAGTATATATCGTCATACCTAAAATTGAAGTACTGCCCTTGTCGCATTGACATAGTTATTTGGATTTCACTCATCCCAGTTCAGCATAGTTCTAACATTTTTTTTTACACCCCCAAGTGCATGTACTTGACTATAATAGGCCTATGTGGACTAGGGGGTCGTATTTTCTTCATATATACATTCGATGAGAATGATAAGGTGAAAGTGTACAAGTGTGAACTGAATCAATGTCACAGTGACAATTTGGAGAGCGGTAATTTGGTAACAGTCTTGGAGTGACTTGAATTGTGATTGATTCGAGATAAGAGTATTTGAGTTTTGTGGTACATTACGGGCAACTAAAGAAGAGCAGTACTTTTTGTCTCTTCATCCCAGTCTCAGGGTGAGAGTTCATTCTCCTAAAGCAGTTAAGTATATATGCTTGATTTGAATCAAAGTATCACAGTATAAGTACCAGGTATAGGAGAGGTATGTTTCTATCAGTGTTTCCATTCTTAGGTGCTATTTTGCACCATGCACTCGCAGTTTCACTTTGACCCTATCCTCGCAGTTTCACTTTGACCCTATCCCCATGCAGGTTTGATGGTTTAATTTAATTTTTGACGTTGGAGGAAATTATGAGATACTGAATATTGAGTTTGAAGGAAACTTGTAAAATTGGCCTGTTTACCATGGTTAGTTCATCCTCGCCAAGCTAGGGTATTTCTATCCTAAATACCAGTGGTACACATGGTAATGAATCCTGTTCATAGAAATTGATACTGTAAATTTCAGCAATCAGCAAAGGAACATCCTGTGTATATTGACCAATCTGATCACTTGTTTCACATAACCATTTTGTTACAACAGATTCATTTATATTAAAAGTTGATGAAACGTCACGGTGGTCTGCTATGTAAGATGGTCAAGGTTTTGGCTCAAAAAATCAACCTTGATGTTGTGAAGATGTGGTTAGGTTAGTTAGGATTCTTTGTCAATGTACACAAAGCATATGCAGCTTGCAGAAGATATGATGAGGTAAGAAATGGAGTACTATTATGTTTGTCAACTCGTGCCAACAAAGTTAAAGTTAGTTTTTCCTCTGATGGAATGAGACAGAGCCTGTTAATTCATGCCAATCTGTGTTGAACTGCTTGTGGTAATGACTTGTAGTTGTTTGTATTTGCACTCTGAGTTGGATGGGCAGAGGACTGTCATGTCGGTAAGAATGTGATGTCAGGATTCTCATTCTGCTGAATTGTTTGTACAAGTGTTTGTGGCCCTCATGCATTCTGCTTGACAGATTACAGTAAGAAGGCTACTTTTGTGGTTTTTGTACAATAGGACTGCACTGCACTGTATATATCGTATACAGAGGATGAGAAATAACCGGTAACATGCGTTAAGGAGGTACATGCAATCCAGATGTCAACTATAGTCAATACTGGATTCTTTGTAAAGTCTTAAAAAAAAAAAAAAAATGTTTCATCCTCGGAAACCAGGGACTTCAAATATTATTCGTTATGGGTCGAGGAGTGAGGTGTTAGTTTGATAGAGTGTGGGATCTCTATCAAAGCCACACCATTTAAGATTGTAAGAGATGCTTTTTATCGAGCGACTACTTTGGAAGATCTTTTAGTCGGGTGAGGGAGGATTGCGTCTTGGGTTATTTGAGAGAAATCGGGCTGTTACATAAGTTTCAATGGGTGTATGTTTTAATGCGTTGGATTATTAAGTTAGCGACTTGAGTACTTAGAATTTTGTTGATCATCGCTATAAAGCTGAAATATTGCTGAACGCGACATTAAACCTTATTTCTCTCTCTCTCTCTCTCTCTCTGTAGTCAGTTAAACTGGAGATATGAGGAACTATTCCAATAACATCTGGAATAGCCTGACCTACTGGCTTTGACTTTTGAGAGCAACATTTCTGCAGCTACATATGTAGTACACATATTAAGGTAATGGTGGCCAGTATGCCAGTTGATTTATCTCCAATCTCTAATGACATGCTGTCTGTCTGATTGGGCCTCTGACCATTTACCAAACACTTGAGTATGGTTGGGTTTCATGCCATTCATCAACCAGTGAGAGCACTCAGCAAGTGCACCATATCATGCAATGTTCCAGAATTAGTCAATCTTGTATTCAGTAGACCAATTCCCCACAGTAAAACACACGGTCCAGGAGTATATATACATGTAGGACAGAATTGAATTGCCGGTGGTGTTTGGACAGAAAAAGTGTAGTCCATTTGTGGACATGGTCACGTCAGTATGGGTATAGGGTGATTTTGTGCCAGTGGGATATAGTGCACCTATTCGCTGTATTTCAAGTGTTATTGTTTGGCTGGAAGTGTCACAGGATATAGCTCTGGCCTTGGGCCCCATGCTGAAATGGGCCTATTATCGAACATTTGACAGTGGTCGGGTTTCACGCCAATTACCAACCAATAAGAGCACCCGTAAGTAAGCATGACATAGCATACTTTTTGGCATTGCCAGTGGCAGTTTCGGTAAGAAACGTGCTTCGCATCCTGTTCAAGTGTGCATTCATATCAACATGAATACGTGTTAGCCATATATAGTGGTCACGGCATTTGGAATAAAAATTCACCTTTTAGGTGTAAGTAGGATGCGCAATTCCTTAGTATTTGCAATTCTCAGAGCGAATGATTTCAAGCATTTGTAAGCTAAATAAATTAATAGGCAGGTAGAATTATTGGTGGGTGAATGTGTTTAGACACATTCTAGTGGCCGAATTCTGGCGGGCAGATAGGGGTTTCAGTTAGGAAAGTTTGTATATGAGATAGAACTCATTCGGTGGGTGCCACCTCGACGAATTCCCGCGGGGCACCCGGTTATGTGGCTGTCCAATCGATGTGTTTCCCGAGGGACGTGCAGTCTACGTGATGTGTGATCTTCACTCGATGTGTTTCCCGAGTGGGTGGGTGCCACCTTGACGAATTCCCGCTTGACGAATTCCCGCGGGGCATCCGGTTATGTGGCTGTCCATTCGATGTGTTTCCCGAGGGACATGTTGTCTACCCAGTGTGGGTGTGGGTAGCGGTAAGTGTGTGCTGATCACTCTATGTTGTCACCCCTCCTAGGGTTTAGGAGCGTGGATGCTACGGTATCTAATGAGACAAAATATGTATCATACTGGGGGTTGCTGATGTGTCATTACATAGCAGACGGTCAGCACTAAAAGTATATATCAGCCCGCTGGGATTTGGTACACTATACCATGTAAGTTAGCCAATAAAGCCGTGGCCGTCTTCATCCAAACCTCTAAATATGCTTTGGTGTGAGTTTGTTAATTAAGGGCAATATCTCTAGAATAATACTGTTTATCCTTTAAAGATAAACCATTTTATTCTGTATTGCCCGCCCAGTTGGAGTTGTGAGATTTACTGGTAAGAGTAGCCTCCCTTGATGTGATAGGCTGCGCAGTTGTCATGTTGTCGCCACATGATTGAATTGCATAGGCAATTGTTCCTGTTGGGGGGTCCTTGAATTGATCGGCCTCTCGCGTCAGGGTTTTTGTGGAACACACACACGATTAATTTCGTCTTCACATTTCCCTCCCGCCCACCCTGGACTCAGAAAATTAATTAGCTTCAAAGTTTTGGCTGAGAGTATTGTCTATTGCAGTTAAAATGCACGCATAATGTGAGCCCAGCTGTCGTGGGTATCCTATATTGTGCAGAACAACAGCTATTCTGGTTTAGATATCTATCATATTTGTAGAATCGGTGTATGTCCTGGCTCAAGAGAATAGATGCTGCTGTTTTTCTCTTCTCTTATATTTTGTAGGTACGAAGAGCAAGTGCTGGAACTAGGAAGGAATCTCCTGAGTTAAAGATTTCGTTGAAACAGTTTGCAGTTGCCAAATTTATTGTACGCTTTCGCGATTGACATGGTTCAACGAATACATTTGTAACATTGAACAGTTATGTGTGCACCAATGTCACGGCTTTCTTATCGGTTTCGTCATGTATGTTTTAATGTACGCGGCCGAATTCTGGCGGGCAGATAGGGGTTTCAGTTAGGAAAGTTTGTATATGAGATAGAACTCATTCGGTGGGTGCCACCTCGA
>JAVTVY010035672.1:0-15378 GCA_036873755.1 Hanleya hanleyi | reverse complement strand
GTAGGGAATAAAAGACCTGCCCCACCGAGACCACGCACCAGCCGACGACCGACCCAGCGACGACGCACATCGAAGACCCGGGATATCTTTTCTTAAACATGTCCTTGATCCACGCCGAGTCCTGCCCCTCCACCAACAGTGAATTTGATTTGTGGACCGTCCCGCCCACAGACCAGTGCCGAACAAGGATTATGGGTGGAGCATCTCCCGCTGTCCAGCATCAACGCAACAGGGCCCATCGAGTTCACCATCAGTAATGTGGATACGACCTATGTGTATTTAGCCCATACCTACTTGTATGTGAAAGCCAAGATCGTCAGTGGAGATGGCACCAGAATCGTCGACCAAGCAACGGTGGGCCCGACGAATCTCTGGCTGCACTCGATGTTTCAACAGGGGGATATATTTCTCAGCGACAAACTCATCAGTGACTCGACCAACACGTACCCCTATCGAGCCTACATCGAGACGCTGTTGTCGCATGGACGAGAGGCTAAAAAATCTCAACTGACAGCCGCTTTATTCTACCAGGACAAAGCCGAGCACATGGGCGCAGAGAACGACAATACGGGATATAGCAAACGGAAGGCTTTGACCGCGAACGGCGTCTCGGTGGATATGATCGGTCGACTGCACGCAGACATGTTCATGCAAGACCGATACCTCTTGAACAAGATTCCCATCAAAATCCGACTGATACGGGCGCCTCCGACCTTCGCCTTGATGGCCACTAACGTAGAGGCGCATGTAGCTGACTATAAGATTGTCATCGAAGACGCAGTCCTGTATGTCCGAAAAGTGAAACCGAATCCAGCCGTTCAATTGGGACACATGAAAGCCTTGGAAACAAACCAGCCCAGTACCCTATCCGACGTGTGCAAACCAAAGTGTTCTCTGTGTCTGCTGGAAATATGAGCGCCAACAAAGACAACCTGTTCCTGGGGGAACTACCCAAGCGATTGATCCTGGCCTGTGTGGAAAATACCAGTTTCAGTGGAGCCTACCCAGAGAATCCGTTTGACTTTAAACATTTCGGCATCAATTTTGTGGCCCTGCATGTGGATGGACAACAGGTGCCAGCCACCGCCTTAACCCCGAACTTTGGGCGCGAGAATTTCATTCGAGCCTATCAGAGCCTGTTTACAGCCACCGGTCAAATCAACCAGGACGAAGGGAATTTCATCAGTCGGGAGGACTACGGGAACGGATACACATTGTTCTGTTTCGATCTGACCCCCACCTTAGAGAACGACCATCAGCTGGCCCTGGCCAAGCAAGGCAATTTACGGTTGGAAATCCACTTTCAACGAGCCCTCCGGAGCACCGTCAATGTGATCTGCTACGCCGAGTTTGACAACATCATTCAAGTGGACAAGGCGCGCAACGTGCTGTGTGACTTCTCCACCTAACATGGATACAGAGCAGATAACCACCGTGCTGGAGAATGACCCAGAGACACGTATGATGTTTCAAGGGGTGTTCGCCCGAGATGTGTTCCCATTAGACCGTATGTATCCTGCTGCTTACGTTCTCAACACGGACCCGATGGAGCGACCCGGTGAACACTGGGTGGCCGTGTACTTGACAGAACAGCAGGGCGAATACTTTGACCCGTACGGCCTGCCACCCCTCCATCCCGATTTAACAGACTTCATGGATCAAGGCACAGAGACGTGGTGTTGGAACAGTCAAACGTTGCAAAGCCTGACCAGTAGCGTGTGCGGACAATATTGCTTGTTTTACCTGTACCATCGATGCCGGGGAAGACCCTTATCTACCATCGTACAGATGTTTGACGAGTACCCCAAGGCCGAGGACCGCGATGTACTCGTATATGACTGGGCCGCCCATCATTTCAATGTACAAGCCCCGTTCTGGGCTTGAATTCTTTCAATGTACACAGCCCCGCTGTTCTGGGCTTAAGTTTACAAGCCCCCTGTTCTGGGCTTCAGTTCTTTCAATGTACAAGCCCCCTGTTCTGGGCTTCAGTTCTTTCAATGTACAAGCCCCTTGTTCTGGGCTTCAGTTTTCACGTGGTTGTTCTCACGTTGTTGTTGTTCACTGAATAAAAAATGAGATCTCACCAAAAAACCCTGTCTTGTGTGTTTTATTCATAATGCATGAATGCCCATTGTGGAGATTCAGTCAAACTGAAATCAGTGGTGTAGGATGGGGCCAAAATGTAACCCATCAATGTTAGAATGCAAGCGCACTATAGTAAAAATAGAGAGGCCAATGAAATCAGCCCACAGACCAAGTACGTGTTTTTGGTCTAGGTTTGGAGCGGGCATTTCATTGAGGTACGTGTATACGGTGAGTGAAGACTCGTCCAACACGTATAGATGAAGTTGGTGACTATAAGTTCTATGTATTCTCCGAACCTTGCCGAAAGGAAGACCTTTTGACCTGGATGTGACCTTTGACCTTTTGACCCGCGCGCGCGCGCGCACTGCCGGTGATGACGCGCGCGCGCGCTGCGGCCGGAGAACCCGCGCACGCGCGCGCTCGCGCTGGGAGGCCGGGGCCCGCCGGGACGGGCCGGGGAACACCCCGGATGCCAACATGGCGGATTAGCCGCCATTAGCCGCCATGTTCCAACATGGCGGATTAGCCACCATTAGCCGCCATGTTCCAACATGGCGGATTAGCCGCCATTGTGGGGGAAAACCCCAGTACATGACAAACACAGACAAGTCTAGACATGTCCAAAGGTCACGCCTCATTCACCCCAACCGGAAGTGACGTCATATGCAAATTTCTGAGGTAAAAGGTCAAGTCCATTTCAGTAGAACCTACATTGGGTAGTGCACCGGTTGACCTTTGACCAACCTTGCACCCCTCCCGAGTAAAAGTGGTTTGGCCGAGGTCAAAGGTCAATGAGGCTCGATAAAACGTCTATTTCCATACCCTTGGGCCAGCGCGCATGCGCAGAATGCCGATATTTCAACCCCACACCCAGTCCATTAGATGCCCCATCACGAATGCTTCACTTTGATACCTCATATGACCCCATTGGACCACTAGTGGCTGCCCTAGCTCCAAAACGTCTAGCGGGACCCATACAGGGTCCAGTTTTCGACACTAGGTGACCACATTACGACGAAATGGCCAGGTTTCGACACCGGATCTGCCGCCATCTTGAACATACGTGCCGCCATCTTGGATATGTCCCATAATGCACCGGGTCAAAATACTCGCTTCTGATTGGACGAGAGCTCTGTGACGGATTTGAAATACTCGCTTCTGATTGAACGATCCGACGAAATGGCCAGTTTTCGACACCGGATGTGCCGCCATCTTGAACATACGTGCCGCCATCTTGGATATGCCCCATAATGCACCGGGTCAAAATACTCGCTTCTGATTGGACGAGAGCTCTGTGACGGATTTGAAATACTCGCTTCTGATTGGACGAGAGCTCCGCATTGCGTCTGTGCATGCGCAGAATGATATTCCTACCGCACACCCAACCCATCAGATGCCCCTTCACGAATGCTTCACTTTGATATCTCACTCGACCCCATCGGCTCATTAGTGACTCCCCTAGATCCCAAAACGTCTATTTTCATACCCTTTGGCCACCGCGCATGCGCAGAATGGTGACAACGGCCGAGCCACTAGTCCAGTCCGATGCCCCTTCACGAATGCTTCACATTGATACCTCATACAACTCCATTGGACCATTATGGACTCCCCTAGATCCCAAAACGTCTATATCCATACCCTTGGGCCACCGCGCATGCGCAGAATGCCGATATTTCAATCCCACACACAGCCCATCAGATGCCCCTTCACGAATGCTTCACATTGATACCTCACTCGATCCATTCGGCCCACTCGTGGCTCACCTACATCCCAAAACGTCTATTTCTATACACTTTTCCCACAATTCCCTGCCTGCGCATGCGTAGAATGGTGACAACGCTCGAACCACTAGTCCAGTCAGATGCCCCCTCACATAGGCTTCACATGGATACCTCATACAACTCCATCGGCCCATTAGGGGCTCCCCTAGATACCAAAACGTCTATTACCATACCCTTTTCCCACAATTCCCTGTCTGCGCATGCGCAGAATGGTGACAACGCTCGAGCCACTAGTCCAGTCCGATGCCCCTTCATGAATGCTTCACATGGATACCTCATATGACCCCATCGGCTCATTAGTGACTCCCCTAGCTCCAAAACGTCTATTTTCATACCCTTTGGCCACCGCGCATGCGCAGAATGGTGACAACGCTCGAGCCACTAGACCAGTCCGATGCCCCTTCACGAATGCTTCACATTGATACCTCATACGACTCCATCGGCCCATTAGGGACTCCCCTAGCTTCAAAACGTCTATTTCCATACCCTTGGGCCACCGCGCATGCGCAGAATGACGATATTTCAACCCCACACCCAGCCCATCAAATGCCCCTTCACGAATGCTTCACTTCGATACCTCACTCGACCCCATCAGTCCACTAGCGGTCCCTACAGATTGCCGAACACTTCCACGAAAACCCACGGGTTTGGGACTACTTTCGGTCCGCGGAGGCAGACCGCATCACCGCCAGACCGCATCACCGCGGAGAAATACATGCCCCCAAGGTCACGCCCCATTCACCCCAACCGGAAGTGACGTCATACCTGCGCACAACACTCCTGCGCACACCTCCACAAAACCTCCCCATTTTTTTCTGCGCATGCGCAGTGACGAGCCACTGCGTCCATTTACGCTTACATCACTACTTATAATGTCACAGACAAACATACTGACAGCATATTTCTAAAATACCACAAAAATCAAGAGTAATCCCTGTGCTGATTTGTATCCCAGTCATGCTTTGATTGTACCTGTTCATGTTCTAATACGGAGTGTTCAAGAGCAAGACAGTCGTTATGTAATTCTCAGTGGTTGATAAGGCTCACCTGAATTTCATTGATATAAACACGTTTCTCATTATTTTCGATGCATTATTACGAGCGTTAATATCTGTACCACTCCAGGTAACTACAAGTTGTATCTGCTGACATCACAAGTGGACAACGAACTTCGAATTGACATGGAGGACTTTGACTTTACCCGAGTGTTTGCCAAATATGAACAGTTTAGTATTGCCAGTCCGATCGAAGAGTACAGGTTGTCTGTGTCAGGGTTTCATGGAACGTCTACACCTCCAATTGGTGAGTTATTACCTCCCTTATATACAGGTCCATTCCTCAGCGTAGACTCTTGTACTGGTCTGGTGCTAACTGTTACCTGTTCGTTAACAATACGGTGATGGTATAGCAGTTGTCATTATCCCCCTATAAATTAATTGCAGATAATTGTACTCAGTTGTGAATATCCCTTCAGAAATGAATTGCAAATAATGGTGTACAGTGTTATTTACATCTACATCACTGGAAATAGTTTAAACTCGAGTACACTTGTGGTTTAGCAAAATCATTCCGTTACGTTCTTTCAAATCTAATATCCGTTATTTTGCATATAGCAGACAGATTTATTATTTGATTCCTACATGTACCTTGCTATAAAAATCTCATTAAACAAAACAGAATCGGATGTTCAGACAGCGAGTACTATTTGCCTTACCGGTAATTCTCAAGTCCATAACGCGTAGACCTACATATCCTAAAACTGACTTAATGTTTCCTCTTTGTTTCAGGCGATTCGTTTATCGGGAACCATGGCAACTATACGTTTTCAACCAAAGATCGTGGGAAGTCCACAAAATGTGCGATATCTTACAAAGGCGGGTGGTGGTACGCCGATTGTCATCAAGCTAACTTGAACGGTCAGTATTTGAACGGGCCACATTCGAGCTATGCCGATGGAATCAACTGGTACACATGGCAAGGCTTCCATTATTCACTGAAGAACACAGAAATGAAAATACGGCCATCTGGACAGAATTCAAGTTGCAATAATTGATACTTCAGCACAATAATATAAGATAATGAATTGTATTTCGTTTTGCGAACAGTATGTGTATTTGTCATTGCATATCATTATATGATAAACATATGAATTATTGACAGACAAGAAGACAGTGGTAAATAATATTAAAAACGCAGATGTTAAGGTCACATCAGTCATTACGGTTCTTGCAACAGCGTTAACTTTCAACATTAGCATATTACTTTTAGAATGACACAGCAGTTCGAATGTCCATTTCATGGCAATAAAGAATTTGTATGGCAGTATTCTGCTCTTGTCCATTATAGTGGACGTATTGGTGGAATGCACATAGCGGAAAGCTCACATTGATAGCTACCCCTGGAAAGTACCTATGCTTCACGAGGTTGTGGGTAGCAAAACACAATAACCATACAATTAAATGGTTCCCTTGATGAGCGTTTGAGTCTGTATGTTATACGAAATGTGGAGACAGTGTTTATCGTATGGAGAGTAGCGTTCGTGTGGTGTTATATAGCGATCCCGACAGAAAAACGTTGTATTATCAACTATTTCCTTGTCTGACCTCCTCGCCAAGTGACCAGTTGAAATGGACAACTGTTCGATCAGCCCTTGTTGACTAGGATCACCAATAACTGGAACTGCTTTCGTTTCTAAAATCAATTAAATTTTATGACTGGTTATATGCACTGTATCCCGGCTCATCCTTGCCTTGAAAATGTGCAAAATTGAAGGGATTCCTTGCATATTGACCATGTAATGCGGAGGATAGCTCATTCCATATTAACTATACCAAGGGCATATATGGTATATTTTATCAATTGGAAGGAGAGGTAATATTGGAAAGTTGTACTCATTCCATGATATGTAGTAAATACAATTCAATCTCATAGTATAGTTAGACCATGGGACATTGGTTTCGGCAAGCTAGTAATAAATGTGCAGTGATAAATTGTTTCTTTACTCGGAATAACAAAAATATTGTTTTCATTTGTTTTAAAATGTACAAAGATTATCCTTCTGTCATTTTCCATGATCTAATTGGTTAGTAAACGAAGAAAAATTCTTAAATGACTGGTGATTTTGGTGTTGTAAGACAAACAATCTGGTTTTTATGGTTCTTACAACAGTGTGGTCTTTCAACATTAGAATAATACTTTTAGAATGACAAAGGATTTCGAACGATCAGTCCATCGCAATGAGTATGCTTCTCTTGTCCATTACTACGGTTCTTACTCGAGCGTGTTCTTTCAACAGTAGCCGTTGTCTTTTGATTTATCCAAGTCGTGTTCATTTCCACTGTATTCGTTCATGAATCTGGTCAGAAAATGAAACACTTAAATCAGACAGCACGTCAGACCAAAGCATGTACCGCGACGTCAAATTTACATAAGCTGCCTTTTGAAAGACTTATTCTAACATGCTCCACGTTATAGCCGTGCGCTGATTGGTCCAGACCTCAAAACATACGGAGATTATCACACGATAATCTTCATTTGTTTGTCGTGATCTGTCACATTCACGTGCCGAACTGGTGACGTCTCATTCTTGTGATGCAGTGCCACAAAGCTGAGCGACAATTGGTTCATTCACTGCGCAGTGGGCGGAGTTCACACAGCTGCAGCTCGTGAACGGACAGCACGCGCGAGCATGGCCTGCAAACCAGTCACGAAATTCTCGCATCAGAACGGGACAAGTTTGCAGAAAATTTGCCATTCCGCTTATGAAATGAGGAAATATTTATCATTGTGCATGTTAGAATGCAGTTAATGACCATCTTAGTGAATATTATCGTGTAATAATTTTTCGATGTTTAGTTTCAGACCTCATCAAAAAACCTCACGGCTACGCCGCTCGGTTTTTTGATTGACGGTCTGAAACTAAACATCGAAAAATTATTACACGATAATATTCACTAAGGCGGTCATTAACTCCTAAGTGTATGACGTTTATGATTGCTGTGTGTCAACCATTTACTCGAAGTTTAGTGCTGTTAATTGTTGCGTTTTATAGCATTCTATTGCAGTGTGAAACGGAAACGGAGCAATGCTGGAGAAAGTCTTTGCTGCCTTCGACGATGTGTCTAAAGTCCACGGATATCGTTGGAAATCCCCGCTCAACTAAGAAAAGTAATATTGCGAAAGTTTGGTGTTACATGCAGTACCGGTAGACAAAAATATGATTGTTCGACAAAATCACCAGTCATATAATAATGTTCATTCGTTTACAATCCATTTATTACAGCTACCACAATAGATCATGGAAATTGGTAAGAAGGATAACCTTTGTTGTTATTCCGAATATAGAAACAATTTATCACTGAGCATTATATATTGTCTCGCCGAAACCAATGTCCCATGCCCTAACTATATTATGAAGTTGAATTGTATTTAGTGAATGCCATGAAATGAGTACACCTTTCCAATATTACCTCTCCTTTCAATTGATAAAATATATTATATATGCCCTTGGTATATTTAATATGGAATGAGCTATCCTCCTCATTACATGGTCAATATGCAAGGAAACTCCTCAATTTTGCACATTTTCAAGACATGGATGAACCGAGATGCAATGCATTGAATTTAGTTTTTGAAACGAAAGCTGTTAAAGTTATCGGCGATCTTGGTCAACAAGGGCTGATGGAACTGTTGTCCATTGAAATCGTTCAATTGACTAGGAGGCCAGACAAGGAAATGGAATCAATAATACAACGCTTTTCTATCCGGATCGCTATATAACACAACACGAACTGTACTCGCCATACGATAAACACGGTATGTCTCCTCATTTCGTGTAACATACAGACTCACGCGCATTTAATTGCATGGTTATTGTGTTTTACTATCCACAATCTCGTGAAGCAAAGATACTTCCCAGGGCCAGCTATCAATGTGGGCGTTCCGCTATGTGCATTTCAACGAGACATCCACTGCAATGCCGTAATGGACAAGAGCAGAATACTGTCATGCAAATTCTTTATTGCGATGAAATGAACATTCGAACTGCTTTGTCATTCTAAAAGTAATAAGCTAATATAAGAGAGGGGCTACTTGTGAGGGGGATTTTTGAAACAACAATGCATCATGGGATATCTTCCAGTCTTAAAACATTTGATTGGTCAATTCAAATTTTCAAATGAAAATCCGGCATTTTCATTGGTTTGTGAAGAAAATTGGGAGAAAATCGGAAATTCGAAGACACGAAACCAGAATCATGTTTAGCCCGTGCATAATACCTGATAGTTTCTTGTTGGAAGTTGGGGACGGGACCAGTGAAGAATGGCTTCATTTCATTAAAATTCTTACACCAAATTGATTTCCATGAATTGGATTATGAGGTTGATCCTCTTGGAATCCCGTATAGCGATTTGGGACCTTGTATCTGAATGTGAGAAATCTGTTTCAATCTTTATGTGATGCTGAGTTTAACAACACACTTCATCAGTTAAAAAACAAATACAGGTTATACTCATCTCAGCTGTCAGAAGCGTTTTGGTCAAGTTATAATCAAGCGATGTAGAATCGGCCATTCATGACTGATTCACGAACATTTATTAACAAGAGCCCAAGGGGCTTCAATATACGCCCGTATATCTAGAATTACACTGGTCCGAATAGCAAGATTGTTTATCAGCCTTGATTCCAATTGGTAGCGACCAATCCAGCAGTCTATGATTTTGTGATTCTGAGAATGTAACATATATCACATCTTATAGTGAATGATAAATTAAAATGGGCTTAACTCTTGGTAACCAGCTGACCTCAAAACAAGGGCCGAGAGCTCACATATCCCACACTGAAATCGACAATAGTCAAACACAAGAAAATAGTAGTTTTCCTGCAAATGGATTCCTTACGGGCGAGAGAATTTTTCATGAAGGAAGAAGAAAGTGATGAAATAAACCTTAGTTCTTGAGTTAATAAACAGGTATCAGCCCTTTCCATGAAAGGCGAGCGATCGCTCTCGCCCACACACACCCCGAGAGTTCCTGGCGTCCGATTTGTCGCTCGCCCGTATCGGCCGCTAAAATCCAGTATTGGATAAACTTTCTGGCAAGCGACTCGGCATCGCTTCGCTTGCTTGTGTTTGCACGCTTGCTTTCGAAGTGAAAACGGAAGTACATTTGGGAAATTCTGCAGAACATGCGCAATCGACACAAAGTGACAACCAAAGGTATTTATGTAAAGTCGAACGCAATTGATGTTGCGGCTGGTTATATTTTTGTGCGGACACGGTCATTGGTCCGTGGTGCAGTGAAATTTTTCCCCTCTCGCCACGTGCTCTGACAACAGGCGTGTGAGTAGTATATATAGCGTAAATTGAGTCGAATGCTCCCCACTGCGCATGCGCAGAACCTGGTGTGACGTCATAAGTGTAGGTTTTGGGGCGGTATTGGGGCGGTGTGCGCATGTGTGATGTGTGGGAGGTGGGTACAAGATGGCCGCCATGTGGGAGGTGGGTACAAGATGGCCGCCATGTGGGAGGTGGGTACAAGATGGCCGCAAGATGTGGGAGGTGGGTACAAGATGGCCGCCAAGATGTGGGAGGTGGGTACAAGATGGCCGCCAAGATGTGGGAGGTGGGTACAAGATGGCCGCCAAGATGTGGGAGGTGGGACAAGATGGCCGCCAAGATGTGGGAGGTGGGTACAAGATGGCCGCCAAGATGTGGGAGGTGGGTACAAGATGGCCGCCAAGATGTGGGAGGTGGGTACAAGATGGCCGCCAAGATGTGGGAGGTGGGAAAAGATGGCCGCCAAGATGTGGGAGGTGGGTACAAGATGGCCGCCAAGATGTGGGAGGTGGGTACAAGATGGCCGCCATGTGGGAGGTGGGTACAAGATGGCCGCCAAGATGTGGGAGGTGGGAAAAGATGGCCGCCAGTAGTAAAATGTATAAAAGGAGTCTATTTTTAGGGAAAGGGGTGTATTCAATCTGACTTACCTGACCTGACTTGATCAGCCAGCCAGCCAGCCCGCCAGCCCTCCTACCTGCCTGCCTATCCGCTTGTATGAGACGAAAAGCATGAGACGTGGAGAATATTTTCCCTTGGATGCAGCCGCACTTCCGGTTGAAGTCTTGCCTGAAGATGAGCGTGTCAGGGCCATTTATCAACGTCACTGGTCTACCATACGCCATTGTTTCCACCGTCACCATTATAGTTCCAATACGTGTATTTTCATACCTTTAGACCGTCGCGCATGCGCAGAATCACCCTAATTCAATCTTCCACCCAGTGCATCAGATAGCCCTTCTCCTTACCTTCAATTTGATACCTCACTCGACCCCATTGGCCCATTTTTAAAACAATTTTTTGCTATAGGGTGATAATTTACACCCTTCACTGCCGCGCATGCGCAGAATGCCGATATTTCAATCTTCTACCCAGTGCATCAGATAGCCCTTCTCCTTACCTTCAATTTGATACCTCACTCGACCCCATTGGCTCATTTTTAAAACAATTTTTTGCTATAGGGTGATAATTTACACCCTTCACTGCCGCGCATGCGCAGAATGCCGATATTTCAATCCCATACCCAGTGCATCAGATAGCCCTTCTCCTTACCTTCAATTTGATACCTCACTCGACCCCATTGGCTCATTTTTAAAACAATTTTTTGCTATAGGGTGATAATTTACACCCTTCACTGCCGCGCATGCGCAGAATGCCGATAGTTCAATCCCATACCCAGTGCATCAGATAGCCCTTCTCCTCACCTTCAATTTGATACCTCACTCGACCCATTGGCCCATTAGGGGCTTCCCTAGATTGGCTGTTCCATCCACCTTCCCTCCTCCCCTATCCCCCCCTCCAATTCACCCCTCCCCTTTCTTAATTTCAATATTTAATTGTTAAAAAACATAGAAAATGAAAAAGTTTTTTTTGGGTTCCATTTTAATCTTTTTTTCCTTGTTTTTAAAATAAAAAAAAAATTTTGGCCATTCCATCAACCTTCCCTCCCCCTTGTCCCCCCCCTTCTAATTCCCCTTTTTCCGTTTTTTCAATATTTAATTGTTAAAAAATTGAAAAAATTGAATTTTTTTTCTTGGGGCATAACAATGATGGGGTCTGATGTTAATTTTTGTGCAAAGTTAGAAATTCCTCTTCCGGGAAAGATGGTTGGCCCTGAAAAGGGCCGTTAGTGTTACTTCACCACCACACTTACGCACGGTATATTTTCTTTATTCCTGCTACATGTTTCCGACAAATTGGACATTTTATTTTGAGATGGTTCTCGCCGGCCTCAGTGCAATGACACATGTCTCCTACACACGTGAGTGTCACCCAACAACCTGCACATAGACATAAATGACCGCATGGTAAAACAGCAAACTGGCTTTGGTCATCTGTACATATGCTACAGCGTGATATTTTGTGCTCTTTATCCAGTTGTTCGTATTGTCTGTCAAGCTCCTCGCCCATTTTAATCGCGTCTTCTTTCAGTTCATTAATCAAGTTGTTCAGGTGGGTTACCTGGGCTTTACACCCACAGCATTGTTGTGGTGGAGTTTCGGCGGTAGTTGAAATCATTGGAATTTCACCAGGCGTTGTCGTGGGTCCACGTCTACTATTTAACCATGGCAGTTCATCTTGTAGTTCCTCATCAGTTGAGTCATTATCAGGTTCTTGTAGGGTTTCCATCGTGCCTATTTCTGCGTCATATTCATCCCTTAGTCTTTCCAATTGGGCATTTTCTTCGTCTTCCAATTCCCTTTGAAAACTGGTGGTTACCCTCATTCCATCATTTTCCAGAACGCTAACCAGCTCTGGGTGTTGTGTAGCGGCATTTCTCGGGTCCCTAACGGGATGCTGTGTAAACAGCTCACGTCTTGTTGAATTCATGATTGTATGGGTGAATAACTGTTACAATATACACGTATTTATACTTTTAGTGGTCTGTGGGAGGTGGGAAAAGATGGCCCCCAGTGTCATGATGTGGGAGGTGGGAAAAGATGGCCGCGAGTGTCATGATGTGGGAGGTGGGAAAAGATGGCCCCCAGTGTCACTGAGTGCAAGCTGTGGGAGGTGGGATAAGATGGCCACCAAGTGTCAGTGAGTACAACATGGCCGCCAAGTGTGCTTTGTTATCATTGTTCAAGCATAAAAATTTCATATTTTTTTCCATAAATCCGTTACAATTTTCTCGGAATTATGATAACACTAATCCATAGTGTACACGTATTTTTTTTTTAGCCAGGAAAATTAAATTATTTTCCAATGTACCTGGGTTTTACACTACCGTACACTAACTTTATGATTTTTAAAATGCCTAAAATTAATAAAAATAATCCTCTATTCTAGTGTTAGTTGTTAAATTTTAAATATAACACTAATGAATGACCTGAGTTTAACTTGTAATAAAATTTACAGGTGTCCTGACATTGATTGTAAAATGAAAAGCTGTTTATAATTGTTAAACAAACACACATATATTTTTTCTTCAGCAGCGTAGCACACGATACAACCAGTGTGTTTTCGCTGCGCATGCGCGCGTGTCTTACACTATAAATACCACATTTTTTAATTATTCACAATTAATCTCTGAGTGCTCAGTCATGGATTTACCCTTGGCGCAACTCATGGATATTGACAACACATCAGATTTGTTCACAAATCATGATAATCAAGTACAACGCCTCGACAGTATCATGAATTTGGTACACGATGAATCCCGATTAGATGATAGAATCACCCCCTTAGTCGCACCTGAACCCCAGAACTACCCTGCACCAACTCATTGTGAACATCCTCCAGTCTGAAATAATGCCAACAGAAAACTCAGAGTCAATTTAAATATTTATTTGTATTTAGCAAATTACAAGAATTTCGAAGAGAAAAGAGCCGAAATAATGTCTGTCTGTCCTGGAAATCAGCTGATCAGCAATAAATCGACATCTCCGTGACCTTCAAGGAGATTTTGACATTAGGGTTTACCCGCTTTTATCACAAATCATTATAAAGAAATTGTCACACCCGGTGAACTCCTGAAACCCACATCCTACCTGAGAGTTTGGTAAGATATTCCATTCATTCGTTACCGTTCCCCGTGGAGTAGAATTTCACTTCCATCAGCTTTCACTGTTGTCGTGCCAAACACAAAAATTGACAAATTATACGGACTGCCACGATAAGCGTTCCGTACTGCACATGTCCGATAAAATCCCTCCAGTCGTTACACAATGTTGATTCCACAAACCCTGTTCGAAATTGACAAATTATACGGACTGCCACGATAAGCGTTCCGTACTGCACATGTCCGATAAAATCCCTCCAGTCGTTACACAATGTTGATTCCACAAAACCTGTTCGGTGGCCTACATTATCGTTCAATCGCTGATCATAAAGGCTGCGTTCATTCTCACAAGAACTGTAGGCCTATACACTTCGAAATCTGTGAAAGAATATCAATTTTCACGTTTCCTGTCGGATATCACACAAATTGATGCGTCCGCTGGAACACAGCACACTCCCTCGATTTCAGTCTACGTGTGACATGCAGGCGATGCATGATGCAGATCACATGATTCATCTCAGCGGATACCGAAATGGAACAAAGTTCCGTTATACACTGCAACAGAGAATGTTCTCCCGCTCAGAAAACACAAAATGGCTACTGAACACCAAAATTTCCTCGGATAATAAAGTCGTTCAAACCACAGCGCCATCTATTCGCTTTGGTGCAAGGGAGACAACTCGGACTAGACCAATTCGAAGATCATGTCCGCTATATTTAGCCTGAATGGGTATAGGGGTGATCGGGTTTTTTATGGCTTTTACTATGAGCTATGAGGTTGATCATGTAGAATACGATGGAAAAAATTTGAAAGTACCGCGTAGGCTTGTATATAGATCCATATAGACCCATATACACTCATATACTGGGATATTAGTATGTATCAATCCATACGGGGTGGACATGTTGAAGCACTAGTGGCCCGATGGGGTAGAGTGAGGTCTTATTTTAAAGCTCTCGAGGAAATAAATAAATAAATAAATAAATAAATAAATAATAAAAAAATCAAAAAAATCGGCGAGTAGTAGACGAAGGGAAAATTGGAAAGTATTGACCATGCCCCAGAATACTTCATAGGCATATCACGGCCTTAAGGCCTATGTAAGATGTAATCTACATCACAGCTTAGTAGTATAAAAAGCGCAATTCACCTTGTCCCTTCCAAAGAAATAAAATCGGCTCTATTTTACAGGAGTATATACGCAGGTGACGTGGGTTGTAACGTCACTTCCGGGTTTTCACTAAACACTACCTCCAAACATACAAGAGTTGCAATGTTCAACCGCCGGGGTGTTTTCCCGCCCCAGCGCCCCAGCCGCAGCGCGCGCGCGCGTTCTCCGGAAGTGCGCGTCATTCCCGGTAGTGTGCGCGCGCGCGCGCGCGGACGCGGGTCAAAAAGTCAAAGGGTGACCTCCAGGTCAGACGGTCCAATGTCCAATGGGACAATGTTGCGGCAT